>JAODAL010007827.1:0-122262 GCA_025379985.1 Phyllomedusa bahiana | reverse complement strand
TGGCATTTTTGCTGCCTATAGCATGTATGAACATTTCAGGCTCTTAACCATACATGCCAACTCTCCCGCTTTTGGCGGGGGGGTCCCGCTAATTGGGGTGGCCCCCCCCCCCCCCTCCGGCAGAGTTGGCGAAAACTCCCGGCGCCAGCAGGCGGCGGGGGCTCTTTAACTGACCGCGACGTGAGAGTAGCGCTGGTGCGCTACTCTGGCTTTGCTGGGCCATTCCCACAGGCGGGTGAAGCGGCCCGGAGTCTCGCTGTGCAGGGAGGAGGCAGGAGGGATCGCTCCCTCCTCCCTTCTCTCCCTGTATGTACAGCGCCGGTGTGCGCTGTACATACAGGTCAGCGGCGCAGGGGGAAGTGACGCGCGGCTGCTCTCACTTCCCCTGAGGAGATCGTCCGGAGCGGCCGCGCTGCAGGAGCCTGGTCAGGTGAGTGGCTTTTATTATTTTATTTTTAGGGGGCACTACCTGGCAAACAATGGGGGCACTACCTGGCAACAGAGGGGGCACTACCTGGCAACAAAGGGGGTACTACCTGGCAACAGAGGGGGCACTACCTGGCAAACAATGGGGGCATCACCTGGCAACAGAGGGGGCACTACCTGGCAAACAATGGGGGCAACTACCTGGCAACAGAGGGGGCAACTACCTGGCAAACAATGGGGGCACTACCTGGCTAACAATGGGGGTATTACCTGGCAACAGAGGGGGCAACTACCTGGCATCAGGGGGCACTACCTGGCAAACAATGGGGGCATCTACCTGGCAACAGAGGGGGCACTACCTGGCTAACAAAGGGGGCACTACCTGGCTAACAATGGGGGCACTACCTGGCAACAGAGGGGCACTACCTGGCTAACAAGGGGTGCACTACCTGGCTAACAATGGGGGCATCTACCTGGCAACAGAGGGGGCAACTACCTGGCAACAGAGGGGGCACTACCTGGCAAACAAAGGGGGCACTACCTGGCAAACAAAGGGGGCATCTAACTGTCTAACAAAGGGGTGGCATCTAACTGGCTAACAAAGGGGGCATCTACCTGGCTACGAGGGGGCATCTACTTGGCTACACGGGGCATCGACCTGCCTGTAGGGGGCACTACCTGGTTATGGGGGGCTACTACCTGGCTATAAGTGCATCTACCTGGCTTTCTTCCAAAGCCGTTATGCTGTTAGGTGGAGTGTGTGTGGCTTTTTGAAGGGGCGTGGCACACCGACAAGATGGGCGTGTCCATGCCAATTTTTGCCGCGGCAAGCTAAGCGCGCCGCCCACTACAATCTCCTACTTTTTCAATTTCAAAAGTTGGCAAGTATGCTCTTAACGCATATTTTTAATCAAAACTGTGAGGTCCCATCTACTAATAACAAGGTGGCCTCAATTGAGATGGGGCCTACTGTAAACAATCTCACCTCACTCAGTACCTTTCCAGGCATCAATACTTTTCAGGGCATTAGGAGCTGAGCTATACTCTGTTCTGATTAAAAACAGCTACTGTTTTGCCACTGTAGGAGGAAACGGCATAATTGGTGGTTAGAAGCATGGCCTGTTGTAAAGTCATGTATGTGGGCATGGCCCAGTTCCCTGCTTCGCCCAGGGGGCCCATAATGCTGTAAAGACAACCCTTAAAAAAAATTTTCACCCTGAAGTTTCACAGAATCACAGCCAGCTTCAGACTCACACTTCCTGGTCAGGATGTGAGTGGTGCTATGGCAGCAGTTGGCACATAAGCGCTGCTATTCCAAGCTGATCCTGTTACATTGAAATGACTGCAGGAGATGTAAAATCTGTAGAGCACAAGGCTAAATAGCTCTAAGGAGTGAACATGTGTCCTTATATTAAACAAACAAAACTCCGTTCCAAGAGATAACACATAGTAGAGAGTAACATCACCAAGGATGGACAGCAGCTTCCAACTAATCAGATGAGAGAGAGAGAGAGAGGAAAGAAATATGGTTGATGAGAGAAACTTGTGTAAAATCTCCTCAACAAATCAAAGTAAAAAATCAATGTATTTGATAATGGTCTTCATTTACCTTTCTCTTCATGTTGAAAGCCCATCTTTGTAGTGAGAAAACCCCTTTGCTGCAGAAGAATTTGAAAGGCAAGGGTCATCAGAATGGTCACAGATTGTAGCATGGTGTGTCCCAGGAAAGAGCCGAAGGTCACCACAGGAAATTGGTCAGGATACACCAAGCCAGAGTGAGCAACAGGAATGAAATTTGTAAGAAGTCAGTAGTAGAACAACAACTACCAGATGACCAATCTAAAGGGTCAGACAGTAACAGTCGAGGAACAAAGACCAAAGAACCACAATTGGCAGGCAAGGAATCCAAGGTAGCCTCTTCTTTAAATTAAATTGGCTTCCAGGTCACTATGTCATAACTGGGTTCTGGGCACCTTGGCAACTTGATGCCAAGAAGCAGCCAGAGCAGGAGAACCATAGCCCAATTCAGCAAGGCTACAACAGGAGACATTGCAGAAGTGGCAGATGAGCAGTGTCGTAGCTACAGGGGTCATAGGCCTCCCTCACCACACAGCTGCATTGCTGGGTCACATAGACCAGGGCGACACAGTGATTGCAGCCAGGGCCGCAGTTACAGCAGTACAGCTGGTATGCGGCCTGGCCACACTGTGAATTTGGGTCCTTGTGATGTACACACAATTGACATGTCTGGCAGGACAGAGAGAGCTATGCTGTTGCATGGGTAGCGTGATGAAGTGATGTCAACTCACCACCTGTGCTGGTTCCTGTCCCAGGTCCATAGCCTAATGCACCTGGCTTGGGGCCTGGAGCAGGCAGACTCACCAGGGGAGTGTGGAGAGTTAAGTATTATTTTTTATTTATTTATAATGTGATGCCTTTTAAGCTACCTACCTACTGAGGGGCCCCTTTATCGTTCCCTAGCTATTGGCCTCTAGGCCTCTGTAACAACCTACTTCATGGCCCTATATACTTACCTACTTACTGGGGAACCCTATATGCTTACCTACATACTGGGGGTCTTATGTACCTACCTACAGGGGGTCCCTGAATACCTACCTATTGGGGGAACCCTTTATGCCTACATATGGGGGGCCCTATATGCCAACTTTCATAATGGAGGAGCTCTGTATATCTACTTACCTACTGGTGAGTCTATATACCTGCCTACTGAGGGGGTCCTATATATCTACCTACCTACTGGCGGCCTCTATATACCTACCTAAATATTGGTATATAAATATAACAGTATGATGGTTTTATTCAGTCAATTTATCATGACGATATGTGGGGATAATGTGGCGGTATTATTTGGTTCTTGTATATTTTTGGTATTGGTAATATTGATCTTGGTATATTGATTTGATGAGTGACAGTCTGGTGGTATAAATCACTTTATGGTAGTGATATGTGGTGGTATTATTCGGTCTTTGTATATTGTTATGGTTTGGCAATATTGGTCTTGGTATTCTGGTTTGGTCAGTAACATTTTGGTGGTATTAGTCACTTTATGGTAGTGATATGTGGTGGTATTATTTGGTCATTGTATATTATTTGGTTATATTGGTCTTGGTACAGTAGTTACTAAACAGAAGTAGCACCCGGGGATTATAGGGTGGTATTTTTTGGCCCTTTATACTCAATGATCTACAGAATAAACAAACAAAAACCCCAATAAACAAAGGCACAATTGCATTTCTTTCCTATTCACTCCACAAATAATTTTTTTCTTGGGGGAATGCAGGCGGCAAGAGGGGGCAGACGCTTATCTGTGTGACTTGTTTTTCTTATTTCTGCTGCTTGGCCCAATTTCAAATGTATTTTCTTCTATTGGACAAACCCTTTAAGTACAAATAATTTTCTGTTGCACGGTACACTGCAGACATCAGTCACGCCAAGTAGAGAACCTGTCACGGTTTGCAGTAGTGGATCCACTGGACCACCGCAAACGATGGTGTTAGCCACCCCAGGGAGCGGAATCTAAGTAGGTCCCGGTTTTCACCAGAGCCTACCAGAGTCTACCAGGTCGCTACCCCTGACGTGACTTGCTTGCGGTGGCAGCCGAGGTATAGCGTGGTACAGAATCGTAAGGCAGGCTCGTAGTCGGGGACAGGCAGGAGGTCAGGGCAGGCGGCAAAGTTTCATGGACGAAGGACGGAGGCAAGAAGGTACGGTACACAGTAATCAAGACGAGACTTAAAGAACGCTTTCTCAGTAGGCGGTAAGGCACTAAAGATCCGGCAGGGTAACCAGGAAGAGGCAGGCTTAAATAGGGGCAGCGACCGGCAATAGTGAATTACCAGTGCGCTGGCCCTTAAATTTAACACTGCCGGCGTGCGCGCACCCTAGGGTAAGTGTGCAGAGGGACAGGCAGGGGAACGAGCGCGCGGCGCCGCGCGGCAGCGGGTCACGGATGCGCCCGGGATGAAGGTCGCAGGGGCATCTGTGACAGAACCTGTTATTATAAAGTAGTGGTCCACAGCCATCTTCTGGGGGTATGGGTGCCCAAGCTGAAGTTTTGCAATAGGGCCTACAAGCCTTTAGCTACACCCCTGCAGAGGAGGAAGTGTTCACGTCTGGCTACCTACTAATCAGACACTGATATTGGCTGGATAAGTTGCTCACAGAAAATATTGAATGGTGCAAGGCGAGTGACACTTAAATTCGCAAGAACTGTACAATGTTGTTGTCAACTAGTCCCCAGGTCCTTAGTGCCAAGCACAGGTCAGATCTGACAGCATGCCATCTTACATTACTCAGACAGCATCCACGTCCTGGGCAGAGGCCCAAGCTTGTCATGCACAACAAATGACTGAATAAAAGTACCGTCGTTAATTGTCTACAGATGGTACGGGCTATTTATTTTTATATAAAACATTTTTTTGATAGTGGCCTTCATTTCAGTTTCCCACACAGTAGCGGAGTCCAGACTTTTGGATATCTGCCTTAAAACAAGAACAAAAAGGAAAAATTGATGGCAGACTTTAAATTAGTAAGTACTATGAAAGAACATTACTGTGCGGTCGTCAACAGAAAAACAGGTGATAAGAGCAATTGGCTGTAACACTTCAGCTATGTTCACACTGCAAATAGCAGCACGCTGAGGTATGCGCTGTCATATGCCTTCCTACCTTCAACGCGCAATAATGCGAGCAAGCTTTCTGCCTTCCATACTTATCTATGTCTCGGGTCCGTGTCCAAAATCTCATAGAGATGAATGGGACTCATTTTCTAACTGTAAATCCGCCGGGAAAAAAAACTACCTAAAACTACCAAGAATCCGACGACTAGATTTTGCTCGTCGTGTGGTCAGTTGGTTTGTGTGGAAAAAAAACAATTATTTTTTGGTTCAATAGTGCTGTTTTTCAAATGCAGTATGCTTTGGTTATGGCATTTGGAAAACATCAGAATGGAGACTTTACTAATGTAACAACCAAAAAAGCAAATGAAAATGCTTGTAAAAAACCATATGAAAAAATCATACTTACCAACTCTCCCTGATCGTCAGGGAGACTCCCTGAAAAGGGGGAGTCCTCCTGGTCTCCCTGAAGAGTTGGTAAATCTCCTGCTGTGGTAGGTTTGCCACCAATCTGGTAAACCACCAGCAGGGATGGTTTTACTGCCAGGGGGCCAGTGCCGGTATTTTATTTGTACCGGCCATATCAAGTACTGGTAACTTTTAGAATACACTCTTGGGCATGCCTATTAGGGTATGTTCACATGGCTTATTTGGACGCTGATTTTTCAGCGCCCAAAACAGCATCAAAACCTCGCCTGAAACAACTTCTTCAGAAGAGGTTTTTGATGAGGTGTTAATGAGGTTTTGGATGAGGTTTCCACCCATTCAAATTAACAGCCAGGGCAAAAACCGTGCCAAAAAACGCTCCAAAACCAAGTTGACAATGTTTGGTTGGTTTTAGCCTAAGGCTATATGGCAGCTATACCACTTTATACATCTGAGTATTTTTTGTTACTGGCTGTGGGTTGCTCTTTAGTTTTGTTGCCAGGGTAAAACATCATGAGATGCTGCCCTGACATTACTTGGTGCATAGGGACCACATTGTAGCATGGCTCTGAAGGAAAGCTGATTGATGTGGTGTTACCCAGCTTGGATGCTGGTTAGGAGATCCAACGTCCAGCTAAGCTGAAGGATACCACATCCCTTATCAGCTTTCCTCCAAAGCTGTTACACAGATGTGACAAGGGGGAGTGGCTTTGTGCAAAAAAGGGCGTGTTGTGTAAAACAGGGGGTGTGGCCCACTCAAACCATCAAGGCGGCAAACTGCAATTCAAAATCTCCCTGAAGGTCACTTCCAAAGGTTGGCAAGTATGTGAAAAATGCTTGATTTTCATGCCATTTTTTTTTACAAAAAATTTAAAACACTAAAAAAAAGTGTGTTTATAAGAAGGTTCTAAAACTGTGTATTTGTTTAATAAAAGCTAAACCAGGGGATGATAAAGGGGTTTTCTGAGATTTCCAGAAATCAATTATGTCTGAAATTGTTTTAAAGTGAAAAGTTGAAAAAATAAACTTGTGCTTACCTTTCCTACTCCTTTCCTACTCCCTGCTTAAATGACTGTGACCCAATTACTGCCCTCAATGGTCACTGCTTACATGTATGGCATATGAATACCGAGGCCAGTGGTTGGCGCTTAGTCATGTGAGCAATAAATGTCTTGTCACTGCAGAGCCACCAGTGGGAGACAGCACTGGTGGTGCTGGAATGGCGGATAACGGGAGACATGAGTAAAGATTTATTTTTTATTTTAAAGCAGTTGCATGCTGCAGGGAATTTTCCAAAAGTTTCAGAAAACCTTCAGAAAAGCATGTTATCAGATCTGCAGGAAGCATGTTATAGAGCAGGAAGAGCTAAACATATTTACAGTATCTCACAAAAATGAATACACCCATTATATTTTTGTAAATATTGTATTATAATTTTTCATGTGACATCACTGAAGATGTGACGCTTTGAAATATAGTCAGTGTACAGCTTGTATAACAGTGTAAATTTGGTGTGCCCTCAAAATAACTCAACACACAGCCATCAATGTCTAAACAGCTGGCAACAAAAGTGAGTACACCCCTAAGTGAGAATGGACAAATTGTGCCCTTTGTCAATATTTTCTTGAACTTCCTTAACTTTTTTGGGCCTGAAATTCACTCGAGCTTCACAGGTTGCAGCCACTGGAATCCTCTTCCACTCCTCCATGATGAAGTCACGGAGCTGGTGGATGTTAGAGACCTTGCGCTCCTCCACCTTCAGTTGGAGGATGCTCAACAGATGCTCAATAATGTTAAGGCCTGGAGACATGCTTGGCCCGCCCCGCACCTTTACCCTCATTTTCTTAACCAAGGTAGTGGTCTTCTTGGAGGTGGGTTTTGGGTCGTTATCATATTGGAATACTGCCCCGTAGCCCAGAAGGGAGGGGATCATGCTCTGCTTCAGTATGTCACAGTACATTTTGGCATTCATAGTTCCCTCAATGAACTGTAGCTCCCCACAGCCGGCAGCACTCTTGCAGCTCCAAACCATGACACTCCCACCACCTGATTGACTGTAGGCAAGACATAATTGCCTTTGTACTCCTCACCTGGTTGTCGCCCCACATGGTTGACACCATCTGAACCAAACAAGTTTATCTTGGTCTCATCAGACCACAGGACATATTTCCAGTAATCCATATCCTTACTGTGCTTTTCTTCAGCAAACTGTTTGCGGCCTTTCTTGAGCATCATCTTTAGAAGAGGCTTTCTTCTGGGATGATGGCCATGCAGACCAATTTGATGCAGTGTGCGGGGTATGGTCTGAGCCCTGACAGGCTAACCCCCCACCCCTTTCCCTTTAACCTCTGCAGCAATAGTGACAGCACTCATTCTTCTATCTTGAAAAGACAGTCTCTGGGTATGAGTCTGGGTATGATGCTCAGCATGTGCACTCAGCTTCTTTGGTTGACCATGGCGAGGCCTGTTCTGAGTGGAACCTGTCTTGTTGACCACTGGGTTGCAGCTCAGTTTCAGGGTGTTGGCAATCTTCTTATAACCTCGGTCAGCTTGATGTTGAGCATCAATTCTTTTTTCCAGATCCTCAGAGAGTTATTACCATGAGGTGTCATGTTGAACTTCCAGTGACCAGTATAAGAGAGTGTGAGAGTGATAACACCAAATTTAACACATCTTCTCCCCAATCAGACCTGAGACCTTGTATCACACACAAGTCACATGACACCGTGGGGGAAAGATGGCAAAGTGGGCACAATTTGTCCATTTTCACTTACGGTTATACTCACTTTTGTTGCCAGCGCTTTAGACATTGATAGCTCAGTTATTTTAAGGGCACACTAAAATGACATTGTTATACAAGCTGTACACTGACTACTTTACATTTTATCAAAGTGTCATTTCTTCAGCATTGTCCCATGAAATATATAATACAATAGTTACAAAAATGTGAGGTGTGTACACACTTTTGTGAGGTACTGTGTGTATATATATATATATATATATATATAGTTTTGTGGGAAATCATTTAGCAGAACTTATAATTTATTCATTAAAATTTTTGCTTTTTCTGGGTTAAGGAGTCCAGTGGGCAGCATTATCAGTGATGACAGCTATCTCTGTATGCACACTCATACAAGAAGGGCTGTCAATCACTAATAAGAGGGCCAACTGGACACCTTAACCAAGAATAAGCAAATATTTAAATGAGTAAATTACACACTGTTGCGAATAGCGCCGCAGCCCGCAAGTCGGGCTGCGGGCGCCTTCGCAACCCTGCCGGTGCCCCGGCTTCAAAAGCGAGTGCCGCCGCTACCCAGGTGTCTGGCGACGGGCGCACTCGCCCTCCAGCACGCCAATACTCACCCGGCCGCGCTCCTGACTGTCTACATCCTCCTGCTGCATGGCGTGCGCGTCCCCGTTCTCTAGGGTGTGCTCCGGCTCTGTGAAATTTAAAGGGCCAGCGCTCCGGTAATTGGCTAAATACCGGGCGCTGCCTCTATATTACCTGGGCGCTTCCGACCACTCCCCGCCGGATCTTTAGTGCCTGTTGCCTATCGAGAAAGCGTTATTCTAGTCTTGTCCTGATTACCATGTACCGAACCTTCTCGCCTACGTCCTACGACCACAAACCTTTGCCGCCTGTCCTGACCTTACCGCCTGTCCGTAACTACGAGCCTGCCTCTGGTGAAAACCGGGACCTACTTAGATTCTGCTCCCTGGCGTGGCTTACGCCATCACTTGCGCTGGTCCAATGGATCCACTACCGCGTCCGTGACACACATTCTGGTGATTCTTTCCCCAGAAAGCTGTATATCAATCTGCTCAGCTTCTCCTTCTCTATTATATGCTGCTGGCTATGTGACAGGTTCCCTTAGAGCAGGGGTCCTCAAACTTTTTAAACCGGGGTCCAGTTCACTGTCCCTCAGACCATAGGAGGGCCAGAATATAGTTTAAATAAAAATTTTAACTTTGTGTGTCGATACGATTACGGTGATACCCAATTTATATCGTTTTTTATTTTGAAGCGCTTTTTTTTTAAAAAAAAGAAAGTGTTTTTATTGTGTAAAACATTATTTATGCATCACTATCTTCTGATAGCCATAACTTTTTTATGTTTTCCGTAAACAGAGCTGTGTAAGGATTTTTTTTTTGCAGGATGAACTGATGTTTTACTTAGTGTCACATTGGCACTTATATGGCTTATTGATCGCTTTTTATTCCATTTTACGTGCTGAGGGATAAACAAAAATCACAATTATGTGACTTTTTTTTTACGGTGTTAACCATGCGGGTTAAATAACATGACAGATTTATAGGGCAGGTTGTTACATATGTGGCAATACCAAACTTGCGTACTTTATTTTTTGATCTTTTTTCAGGCGATGGGTGTTTGTAAAGGGGAAAAGGGCGATGAATGTATTTTTATTTTATTTTTTGTTTCACTTTTTTTTTTCACTTTTCTCCATAGGGGATTTGTATCGGTATATACAGCATTGCTGGTTACATGACAACATTTGTAAAATTCTCAATGCCGACCACATTTGTTATATGGTGTGTGCAGAATTATTAGCCACGTTGTATTTCAGAGGATTCTTTTTATTATTGAACAACAACTATGTTCTCAATCAACCCAAAAGACTCATAAATATCAAAGCTTAATATTTTTGGAAGTTGGAGTGTTTTGTTTTTTTTTAGATTTGGAAGATATTTGTTTGTGCAGGTAACTATTACTGTGCAGAATTATTAGGCAACTTAATAAAAACCAAATCTATACCCATCTCACGTATTTATTATCACCAGGTAAACCAATATAACAACCGAAAATTTAGAAATAAACATTTCTGACATTCAAAAACAAAATCAAAACCAAATAATTGACCAATATGGCCACCTTTCTTTACGATGACACTCAAAAGCCTCCATACATAGATTGTCAGTTGCTTGATCTGTTTACGATCAACATTGCGTGCAGCAGCCACCACAGCCTCCCAGACACTGTTCAGAGAGGTGGACTGTTTTCCCTCCCTGTAGATCTCACATTTTAGGAGGGACCACAGGTTCTCTATGGGGTTCAGATCAGGTGAACAAGGGGCCATGTAATTATTTTTTCTTCTTTTAGCCCTTTACTGGCCGGCCACGCTGTGGAGTATTTGGATGCATGTGATGGAGCATTGTCCTGCATGAAAATCATGTTTTTCTTGAACGATACCGACTTCTTCCTGTACCACTGCTTGAAGAAGGTGTCTTCCAGAAACTGGCAGTAGGTCTGGGAGTTGAGCTTCACTCCATCCTCAACCCGAAAAGGTCCCACAAGTCCATCTTTGATGATACCAGCCCATACCAGTCCCCCACCTCCACCTTGCTGCGTCTGAGTCGGAGTGGAGCGCTCTGCCCTTTACTGATCCAGCCTCGGGCCCATCCATCTGGCCCATCAAGAGTCTCTCTCATTTCATCAGTCCATAAAACCTGAGAAAAATCAGTCTTAAGATATTTGTTGCCCCAGTCTTGACGTTTTATCTTATGTTTCTTCAAAGGTGGTCGTTTTTCAGCCTTCATTACCTTGGCCATGTCCCTGAGTCTCGCACACCTTGTACTTTTTGATACTCCAGTATGTTGCAGCTCTGAAATATGGCAAAACGGGTGGCTACTGGCATCTTCACGCTTGATTTTCCTCAATTCATGGGCAGTTATTTTGCGCCTTTTTTTCCAAAACGCTTCTTGCGGCCCTGTTGGCCATTTGCCATGAACCGCTTGATTGTTCACACTTCAAAAGTTTGGCAATTTCAAGACTGCTGCATCCCTCTGCAAGACATCTCACAATTCTTGACTTTTCTGAGTCCGTCAAATCTCTCTTCTGACCCATTTTGCCAAAGGAAAGGAAGTTGCCTAATAATTAAGCACACCTTATATAGGGTATTGATGTCATTAGACCACACCCCTCCTAATTACAGAGATTCACATCACATGATTTACTTAATTAGTCATTGGCTATCAAGCCTATACAGCTTGGAGTAGGACAACATGTATAAAAAGGATGATGTGATCAAAATACTCTTTTGCCTAATAATTCTGCACACAGTGTAGATTCCAGCTCTCCGAGATGACAAGCCTGCTTAGCAATAATCAGGGATGGGTGCCAGGAATAGATCATCACCAAACTAGACAAACTTGTCATCTGAGAAAACCTTGCGGAATCTATAACAAATGTGTCCGACATTGTGAGCTCTAGTAAGGTCTTCACCCAGCTTTCTCAGACACCTGAAAAGCTAAGCAAGAAACAGGGACTTGGAAAGCACAATACAATCTGTAGTAATTATAGGGCTCGTAAAAAGGTGGTCACCTCTGTCCGACAAGTTGGCTCCTGTGTCATGGCTGTCCTGACTCAGGGTGGAAAAGGAGGGGCTCCTGCCCTGACTCTCGGAGGGGGCTCATGCCCTGATTCTCGGATGGGACTCTTGCCCTGAGTCTCGTATGGGGCTCCTGCCCTGAGTCTCATGACTCCTCTCCTGTGGCGGGAATGCTGAGGACTGACCTCACATCCTGCGTCAGACCTCTGGAAGTCAGCCTCAGCGGCGCTTGGAGTGCGGACTGTGGGGGAGGGGCGCTATGCAGCGGATGGGAGGTGCCTGAGGGCAGACATTTACAATATATGGCAGGTGCCTGTGAGCGAGTGGTAGAGGGTGGACACTCCGCTGCCGATACCTTACTACATATCAACGATCGGCGGCGGATGGCAGCGGCGGGACGAATAAACGTCCTCGGTGGGCCGCATGTGGCCCGCGGGCCGTAGTTTGAGGACCCCTGCCTTAGAGCATTGTTAGGCTGCGTTGGCACTGTTTGGTTTGCCCCATTTGAGACCTCCATTTAGAGTATTTGGATATCTGAAAAAAGTACCCTGACATATCCTGTGACAGATTCATAGGTAAAACTTATAATAGTCACTTTTGAACTACGTTTGCTCTAGTTCTCAAATATGTAAGCTTTCTGTGCCTAACAAAATGTTGCAGTTAATGGCTTGTATCAGACACAGACGCATATACAGTGAGAAAAATAAGTTTTTGATACACTGGCGATTTTGCAAGTTTTCCCGACTACAAAGAATGGAGACGTCTGTAATTTTTATTGTAGGTACATTTCAAATATGAGAGACAGAATCTAAAAAAAAATTTCTGAAAATCCCATTGTATGATTTTTTTAAAAATAATTAATTAGCATTTTATTGCATGAAATAAGTATTTGATCACCTACCAACCAGCAATATTTCTGGCTCTCACAGACCTGTTAGTCTTTTCTAAAAGAAGCCCTCCTACTCTGCTCTCATTACCTGTATTAATTGCGCTTGTTTGAACTCGTTACCTGTATAAAAGACACCTGTCAGTCACACTACAACTTCTCCACCATGCCCAAGACCAAACAGCTATTTAAGGACACCAGGGACAAAATTGTAGACCTGCACAAGGCTGGTATGGGCTACAGGACAATAGGCAAGCAGCTTGGTGAGAAGGCAACAAGTGTTGGCACAATTATTCGAAAAAAGAAGAAACACAAGATGACTGTCAATCTTCGTCGATCTGGGGCTCCATGCAAGATCTCACCTCGTCAGGTAAGAACGATTCTGAGAAAGGTCAGGAATCAACCCAGATTTACGGCGGAGGACCTGGTCAATGACCTGAAGAAAGCTGGGACCACAGTCTCAAAGATTACAGTTAGTTACACACTATTCCGCCATGGATTAAAAAATCAGGCAGGGCACGCAAGGTCTCCCTGCTCATGCCAGCACATGTCCAGGCCCGTTTGAAGTTTGACAATGACCATATGGATGATCCAGAGTAGGCACCAGAGAAGATCATGTGATCAGATGAGACCAAAACAGAACTTTTTGGTATTAACTCCACTCTCAGTGTTTGGAAAAAGAAGGAGGGGTACAGCCCCAAGAATACCTTCCCAACCGTGAAGCCTGGGGGGGGGAAACATCATACATTGGGGGGCTTTTCTGTAAAGGGGACAGGACGACTGCACCATATTGAAGGGAGGAAGGATGGGGCTGTCATGGGGGTCGCGGGCGCCGCTGCTCCACGCGGACATCCCTCTGCCCGCAGGGGGTCCGGCGCGAGTGCCGCGGCTGCCTGCGACCATCCCCCTGCTTGTCGGGTGCCGGCTCTTTTACCACTCCACACTCCTGTGTACGTTGAGCCGGTCCGTCTCGGCCGCCGTGCGCGTACCCACTCCCTAGGGCGCGCGCGCAATGGCTGGTCTGGATTTAAAGGGCCAGTGTCCCAGTAATTGGTCTATTGCCGGGCGCTGGTCCTATATAAGGTATACGCCCCCAGCACTCTTTGCCAGACTGTTGGTGTGCGTTAGCCTAGTTCTGAGTGTTGGAAAGTCCTGTCTGATTTACCGTGTACCAGTCCGTTCCGCTACGTTTCCTGACCTTGCCTGTTTGTCGCCTGCCCTGACCGGTTGCCCGTCTCTGACCACGAACCTCTGCCGCCTGCCCTGACCTCCTGCCTGTCCCCCGACTACTCTTCTGGATTACGATTCTGTACCACGCAGTACCCCGGCCGCCATCGCAAGCAAGTCACGTCAAGGGTAGCGACCTGGTAGCCTCACGCCGCAGCAATTCCATCCCGCTTTGCCGCGGGCTCTGGTGAATACCGGGGGCTACTTAGACTCCGCTCCCTGGCCTGGCTTAGCTATCATCGCGTGCGGTGGTCCAGCAAATCCACCGAACCCTTACAGTACAGTCTGGCCATGGATTCCGCCAGGGTACCCAGAGCCAGCGTATTGACCAGCTCGCGGCCATGATGCAGAACCTTGCAGCTCGTCTGCCTCCGCCTGCAGCTGCTGCCGCCTCGCCAGCACCAGTTGCTCCTGCCAGCATGGCCTTCCTGGCCCTGCACCGGGACCTTTTTTGCACCTGCCGCTCCCTTCTCGCTATGATGGAGATCCCAGGAAGTGCAGAGGCTTCATCAGTCAATGCTCCATCCACCTCGAGATGTTGGGGCATCAATTCCCTACTGAGCGGGCTAAGGTGGCCTTCATAATTAGCCTCCTAACGGGCGAAGCTCTGGCCTGGGCCACTCCGCTATGGGACCGAGGAGATCCATTGATGGCTAATCTGCAAGCCTTCCTCCAGGGGTTCCGCACCGTCTTCGAGGAACCTGGCCGCACCTCCTCTGCTGCCGCAGCTCTGCTTCGTCTCCGTCAGGGCGATTCCACTGTGGGTCACTACTCCGTGCAGTTCCGTACCCTCGCCTCAGAACTGGACTGGAACAATGAGGCGTTGGTGGCAACTTTCTGGCAAGGCCTCTCGGGGCGCATTAAAGATGAGCTAGCAGGTCGGGATCTGCCATCCTCTCTGGACGAACTGATTCGGTTGGCCACCCGAATCGACATACGCTTTGCCGAGAGACAACAAGAGCTCCGCCTCCAATGGGAGGTCACCCGACCACGCCGGCTACCTCGTCTGGCCCCTGTGTTCCAACGACCTCCACTTCCTCCGCCAATGGTTCCTGAGGACGAACCCATGCAGGTCGAGAGAGCCCACCTGACCCAGGAAGAACGCTCGCAGCGTCGTCTGAGGCAGCTATGCTTCTACTGTGGCGGTTCTGGCCACTTCATTGGGGACTGTCCGGTACGTCCGGGAAACTCTCGCACCTAGGGCTCGCAGGAGAGGCATCCCTAGGTGTCAGTGCGGCCTCTCCCCTTCTGACCATTCCCGTACTCTGTGGAATTTCACCTGACAGCACCTTCCAAGCCACCGCCTTCCTTGATTCCGGGTTCTCCGGAAATTTTGTCAGCCAAGCTCTGGATTCTCAAATTTCGTCTCCCGGTAACCCCCCTGCAGCGTGACCCATGTTCATCTCCTCCGTCATTGGCGAATGCCTAAAGGACGCTATTCGGTTCTGCACTGCTCCCCTCACGTTGCAGATAGGCGCCCTACACAAGGAGACTTTGAAACTGCTTGTTCTGCCTCGCTCCTCTTCGGAAATCCTCCTGGGCCTTCCTTGGTTACAAGTCCATGCTCCGACCTTGGACTGGAACACGGGCGAAATCATCCGTTGGGGCCCCGCGTGCCACTCACGATGCCTTCCGGTACTCCGTCCTGCTCTACGGCCCGCTTCTGTCAAGTCTACGAAGCCTCTGTCGGGTCTGCCCACTCCGTACCAGGACCTTGCCGATGTTTTTTCCGAAAGACAGGCCGAAACTCTGCCTCCGCACCGGCCGTTCGATTGTCCCATTGACCTGCAACCCGGTACTACTCCTCCCCGAGGTAGAGTCTACCCTCTCTCCGTCCCGGAGACTAAGGCTATGTCGGAGTATATCCAGGAGAATCTCCGTAAGGGCTTCATACGCAAGTCTTCCTCGCCTGCGGGGGCTGGATTCTTCTTTGTTGAAAAGAAAGACGGTTCTCTCCGACCCTGTATCGATTATCGGGGACTTAACAAAATTACTATAAAAAATCGATACCCCCTGCCTCTGATCTCGGAGCTGTTCGATCGCCTGCGTGGCGCGAAAATTTTTTCCAAGTTGGATCTACGGGGAGCATATAACCTGATTCGTATTCGTGAAGGCGACGAGTGGAAGACAGCCTTTAATACCAGAGATGGCCATTTTGAATATCTCGTCATGCCATTTGGCCTCTGCAACGCTCCGGCGGTGTTCCAGAACTTTGTCAATGAGATCTTCCGAGACCTCCTCTACGTCTGCGTCATCGTCTACCTAGATGATATCCTAATCTTCTCCCCTGACCTGGAAACTCACCGCCTCCACGTCCGCCAGGTGCTCAAACGTCTCCGTGACCACCAGTTATATGCCAAACTGGAGAAATGCCTGTTTGAACGCACCTCGTTGCCCTTCCTGGGCTACATCGTCTCGGATCAGGGCCTCCAGATGGATCCCTCGAAATTGTCTGCAGTCCTACAATGGCCTCGACCAGTGGGCCTTCGCTCTATCCAACGATTTTTGGGGTTCGCGAATTATTACAGACAATTCATCCCTCATTTTTCCACGCTCGTGGCCCCGCTGGTGGCCCTTACGAAGAAAAATGCCAACCCTAAATCTTGGCCGCCTTAGGCCCAAGAAGCATTTGATCGCGTCAAATCAGCATTCACTTCTGCTCCAGTTCTGTCCTGCCCGGACGCGCAGCGCCCCTTTATCCTTGAGGTGGACGCCTCCTCTGTAGGTGGAGGTGCTGTTCTCCTTCAGAAGTCCTCCTCTGGAAAACTGCGTACTTGCGGCTTCTTCTCCAAAACCTTCACCCCAGCCGAAAAAAATTATACAATCGGTGATCGTGAATTACTGGCTATTAAGTTAGCCCTAGAAGAATGGCGGCACTTGCTGGAGGGAGCTCGTCACCCCATCGATATATTCACCGATCACAAGAATCTTCTCTATCTGCAGTCTGCCCAACGACTGAACCCTCGGCAAGCTAGGTGGTCACTCTTTTTCGCCAGGTTTGATTTTCTTCTTCCCTTTCCGCCAGCTGGCAAGAACATCCGAGCAGACGCCCTCTCTAGATCCTCGGACACAGTGGGGTTGGAGCCACCTCTGCAGCATATAATTCCTCCTGAACGTCTCCTCACGGCGGCCCCTGTGGACCTTCAACATCTGCCCCCTGGGAAAACCTACGTACGTCCTGCCACCATGCGGCCTCGTATCCTGAAGTGGGGACATGCCTCTCGAACAGCTGGTCACCCTGGAGTCCATAAGTCTCTGCAACTAATCTCCCGTTATTATTGGTGGCTCACTCTCGCTCGGGATGTTAGAGACTTTGTCCTGGCCTGTACCTCCTGTGGCCATAACAAAGTCCCTCGTCTCAGACCCGCGGGTTTGCTTCTGCCTCTTCTGGTGCCAGAAAGACCTTGGTCTCATATTGCGATGGATTTTGTTACTGACCTCCCGGCCTCCTCTGGAAACACGGTCATCTGGGTGGTGGTCGATAGATTTTCTAAGATGGCTCACTTTGTTTTGTCTGCCCGTGTTACCCTCTGCACCCCAGCTGGTCCAGCACTTCTTCCACCACATCTTTCGGCTACACGGGCTCCCTTTGCATATCATCTCTGATAGGGGGGTCCAGTTTGTATCGAAATTCTGGCGGGCTCTGTGTGCTCAGTTGCAGGTTCAGCTGGACTTCTCGTCTGCATACCATCCCCAAACCAACGGGCAGGTGGAGAGGGTCAACCAAGTTTTAGGTACCTATCTGCGACATTTTGTGTCCGCCCGTCAGGATAACTGGTCTGACCTCCTCCCCTGGGCGGAATTTTCCTATAATTCCCTAGACTCTGAGTCCGCTGGAGCCTCCCCCTTTTTTATTGTGTTTGGGCTACATCCCCGCCCGCCTCTCCCTCTGCCTACCTCGTGTGACGTTCCTGCCGTGGATGCCCAAGTACGGGACATCAAGACACTCTGGCAAGTCACACGACAGGCCCTTCTATGGGCCTCCACTCGCACCAAAGTCCAGGCCGACAGGTACCGGAGACCTCCGCCCATATATAAGCCGGGTGATAGGGTTTGGCTATCGGCCAAGTACATCCGCTTCAAGGTGCCCAGCTACAAGTTGGGGCCTAAGTATTTGGGCCCTTTTGTGGTACTTCGGCAACTTAACCCGGTGTCCTACAAACTCCGCTTGCCTCCCACTCTACGTGTCCCGAACGCCTTCCATGTCTCTCTCCTCAAGCCTGTGGTGCTGAATCGCTTCTCCCATGGATCTGTCTCGCCTTCTCCTGTGGCCAACTCTGATAACGTCTTTGAGGTCAAAGAGGTGCTGGCGGAGAAGACAGTGAGGGGGAAGCGGTTCTTTCTTATTGACTGGAAGGGGTACGGGCCGGAGGACGTTCGTGGGAACCTGAGGCCAACCTATCTCCTGACCTCCTCTCTAGGTTCCGAAAAAAGAGGGGGAGACCTAAGGGAAGGTACTGTCATGGGGCTCGTGGGCGCCGTTGCTCCCCGCGGCCGCCTGCGACCATCCACCTGCTTGTCGGGCGCCGGCTCTCTTACCACTCCACGCTCCTGTATACGTTGAGCCGGTCCATCCTGGCCGCCGCGCGCGTACCGGCTCCCGAGGGTGCGCACGCAACTGCTGGTCTGGATTTAAAGGGCCAGTGTCCCGGTACTTGGTCTATTGCCGGGCGCTGGTCCTATATAAGGTATCCGCCCCCGGCACTCTTTGCCAGACTGTTGGTGTGCGTTAGCCTAGTTCTGAGTGTTGGAAAGTCCTGTCTGATTTACCGTGTACCAGTCCGTTCCGCTACATTTCCTGACCTTGCCTGTTTGCCGCCTGCCCTGACCGTCTGCCTGTCTCTGACCACGAACCTCTGCCGCCTGCCCTGACCTCCTGCCTGTCCCCGATCGATTCTGTACCACGCAGTACCCCGGCCGCCATCGCAAGCAAGTCACGTCAGGGGTAGCGACCTGGTAGCCTCACGCCGCAGCAAGTCCATCCCGCTTTGCGGTGGGCTCTGGTGAATACCGGGGGATACTTAGACTCCGCTCCCTGGCGTGTCTCAGCTATCATCGCTTGCAGTGGTCCAGCGAATCCACCAAACCCTTACAGGGGCCATGTATTGCGAGATTTTGGCCAACAACCTCCTTCCCTCATAAGAGCATTGAAGATGGGTTATGGCTGGGTCTTCCAGCAGAATAATACCCCAAAACACACAGCCAGGGCAACTGAGAAGTGGCTCCATAAAAAGCATTTCAAGGTCCTGGAGGGGGTTAACCAGTCAAGACCTGAATCCAATCGAAAATCTTTGGAGGGTGCAGAAACTCAATGTAGCACAGAGACAGCCCCAAATCCTAAAATATCTGGAGATCTGTACGGAGGAGTGGGGCAAAATCCCTCCTGCAGTGTGTGCAAACTTGGTCAAGAACTACAGGAAACGTCTGACCTCTGTATCAAAGGTTTCTGTACCAAATATTAAGTTCTGTTTTTCTGTTGTTTCAAGTATTTATTTCATTCAATAAAATGCAAATTAATTAGTGAAAGCTTGCAAAATCGTCAGTGTAAGAAATACCTATTTTCCCCATTGTACGTTCGTAAAACAGAGCAAACATAGTCCAAAAGTGACTGTGATTGCCCTGATGTGACCTGTGGATGCATTTGAATACTTTTATCACATATCCAGATGGATATCCAGAACAGAGATCCTGAACAGGACCAAAATGCAGCGAGAACCCAATCTTAGCTGTCTGCCAGTGACTACTTTCTTGTTTACATCCAGAGGCTAAAAAAAATTTGGGACATGATATACATTTGTGCTGTAAATATCTCACAGGTTGTAGACAAGATAGATACATAGTAACGAAAAAGTTGCGTGAGCAACACTACAAACATTAGGACTGTTTTTAGCCTCTGGATTTCTGCTTCTGTTTGTGGTATCCTGCAGCGAGGCCGTGACGGATTTGCAGCAATTGAATCAATCACTGTATGACCATTTGTTTCGTTATGACATCATAGTTAGAAACCATCTTTTCTCTTCTTTGTCACTATTATTTGTAGGGAAAAAATTAGGGTATTCAGAGACAGGGTAGAGAGCATGGTCGTCCAATTCGGGGTGGGTGTCCTATCTAGATCTACATGTAGCAATGGGGCCTCTATTGCCTTCTACTGGGAATGAATTATTGTCCAGCCATTGAGCTGTAAGTATGTCCTTGTACCTGTTTTTAGGTAAATGTCCTGTTTTTCTGTGATTTTCTGAAGTTTTAGTATGCACTATACATTTTTAAAAAGGGTCCTTTGTTTGCTGTGATTAGCTTTAGATTTTGGATACCTTGATTACTGCTTAGTGGTTTGAGTCCAGTCCACATTAGGGCCTGTTTACATGGCAATGGACAAACACCGGTCGGTTTGTCCGACCGGTATTTGTCCGGTTTTTGTGCCGTGCACACAGCCTTTGGGGGGAGGGGGGGCGGCTTTTCTCCACGATGAGCGGAGAAAAGCCCTCCCCCTTCACGTTCACTTGAACATATTCCATCCGAAAACCGTTGAATGTTTTTCGGCCTGCTGCATGGGTTTTCCATAGAAGCCCGTTGTGCTCTTTTGCGGCCGGTTTTTCAGACGGTCTGCAAAACCACAAACCGTCTGAAAAATCGTCCGCAAACCCCTGCCGTGGGGACATGGCCTTATTGAAAAAAAGCTAAAAGAAATCATTGGATTAATGTTGCTATTTGCAATTTGTTATTGTGTATTAGTATAGGTAAGAAGTTTAGTCTGGATTTGAAACAGGATAGACATTTGTGCTGTATATATCTCCCAGGGCTAGATAGCGAGTAACAAACCAACTGTGTGAACAGCACTACATACATCAGGACTGTTTTTAGTCTCTGGATTTCTGATTCCCATTCGTGGTATCTGTAGTGATACTGTGAAAAATGTTCCCCAACAGGACCGTGTAAGGCACATAGAGATCAATTAGGCAAACGTTGTCCTGTTATTGAATGTGTACACACTTTTTGCAGCAGACAGTAAGGGAGACATGTATGTACGAGGCTGCGCCAGCTATCAGGCATCTTTTCAGCCCAAAAACTGGCACAGCCCTTTAAAAGTGCCCGTGGCATTTTGTAATGTGCAAAGATGCGGGGGCGTTCTGGAGGCGTGTCACACTACAACCGTGTTATTCTACACATTTATAGCTTCAGTACAGCAAATCCAGGCGCATTACTACTGGAACAGGTAGAGCACTTTAAAAGTGGTTTACCTGAGCCAGAATTGTAGATAGACAGCACTAAAACTATGACCCCCAGTAGAACAGGTTCATAGATTTAGGCACATTCTATGCTACTAATGCGTGCAATAAAATTGGTGCCTGGGTGCCAAGAATCATACATGTCGCCCTAAAGGTGCATTCACACAGAAAAGGACAAAATCTGCTCAGTTTTGAGCTCAGCAGAACTGTCCATCACAACCGGTCATCTTTTCAGTGGTTTTCGTCTTTTGAACGATTTTTGTCTCTGATTTTGTCCAGGTCTTTGAGTGGAATTTTGAAAGATTTTTTTCAAGCAGAAAAGTGTACTGAGTGCAAATAACATGAAACTGCCCAAATACCGGCCAAAAACTGCGAAAAAAAATGCGCACAAAACCGTTCACTTACGTTTTGCTCAGTCCCCATTGACTTCAATGTTAATTTTCTGACTGGAAACCGAGCAGAAGAATGAACATGTTCTAAGTTTTTCAGAACGCTGGTGGTGTCAAAAACTGTGCGGCAGAAAATCCGTGCAGTGGGGACTGCTGAACAGATTTTCTATTAAAGTCTCTGGGGAGCGTTGCATGTCGGTTTTCAGACGGTTTCCAAATCGGCAAACCATCTGAAAAACCGACCAATAAACCGTGCCGTGTGGACGGACCCTAAGGGCGACATGTACGAAGCCTGTCAGTCTCCCAAAAAATGGGAATCCAACAAGAGAACAAAGAGTGACTTTTAATGACTATATTTACTATATTGCCATAGGCAAACTTAAAAACTCTATCAGTTCTCAATCTATAAAGCACCAAAACTTAACTTTTATTATGTATAACACTTAACCTCGATACACACTATTTAAAAACCTAATTTCTAACCTCTCAATTTATCCCTTTCTAATTTTGAAGGAATAACTCCTTTTCTATTATGAAGTCTGGTGGAACACCACCTATTAACAGGGGACCCTATATATACAGTGATTTACTAACTCAAATAAGGGATCCAAAACATCTTACTTGGGCAGTCATCCCTAATCTCATGGACATATAAGGTTTCCTTGTGAGACCCTCTGCAGAGAGTAACACAGTAGAGAGAGGTGAGAAATCACAAATTAAAATGTCATGCCTGACCTCCTCAACATGTTTCACCCTGTACGAAGCCTGGCGCCAGTTTTAAATCGCTTTAGAGGAGTGTAAAATGTGCTAGTATATATGAAAGAGTCTCACAGCACTTTAAACATGTGTCTCGTATTAGGACAAAATTTCTCTCAGCTATGCCACTTTGAAACTAGTATGGATTTGTATGACCGGTATGTGCCAAACTTGTGCACATTTGTACGTTTCGCACCAAACTTGGCGCACTCATACAATTCTGGCATGACAACCCCTGCAAACTTGGCGCATTCAAAAGTGTTGTGTCTAGAGCAGAATGCGCCTAGTTTGGGCATAAGGCTGTTCATACAAAGGTCTACATATTACCCTTTTGGTAGCTAAAAAATTTATTTTAAGGCACTGGTTGCAAGAAAGTTGTCCAGATAGGAGGGAAGTTCTCAGAACATTGAGAGAAATTTTCTTCCCTGATAAATTGGATACAGAAAGATCCAAAGAGGGCTCAATTAAAAAAATTGTTAAAAAGTGGAGGAACTTTATGGAATTTGCCTTCACCGACCAGGAGTTTGACCAAGATTATGAAACCTTTTGAATATACTTCTTACTATCTAAAGGAGAAACTTGCAGGTAACTTGGGAAAATTAGACGTTAAAGACTAGTGGTGGGAAGAAGAAATGTGGGATTTACAATTTCTTTTTTTTCACTTTCCCCATTTTGGCCAGTGGGTATATCAGGTGGAGTTTGTCTATTAGCGTAATAGTGAACTTAGAAATAGCCAAGGACTACAGGATGTTCAAGTTTGTGTTCATTTCAGTTTACTAGATATTTTTCCTTAATTTTTAAATCACAGTTTAAAAAATCGTAAGACAAGGACATTTCTCAAACTTCTATCGTACAAAGATGTACGGTATTCATGTGATGTCAGTTAGATACTATTAAGAATGTATGACATTAATTTGTAAATTTATCTGGCAAATAAAAAAATTAAAAAAAAAAAAAGACTGTTCATACATCTATACAGGGCTAAGACAGGTTTTTGGCCGCAAATCACGCTGGAAAACTGGTGCATCCCCATTCATACATGTTGTCCAAAAGCCTGGTAACCAGTGCCTTAGGGGGATATGTAGGAATTGTAATGGGGGCTGGCGGGGGCGCCGCTGCCCCACTCGGCCGCCCCCGTGCCCACAGGGGGTCCGGCGCGGGTGCTGCAGCTGCCCGCGACCATCCCCCTGCTGCCCAGGTCCCGGCGCCGGCTCACTTCCCGTCCGCGCTCCGGTGCACGCTGATCCTGTCTGTCCAGGGCGCATGCGCGACGGCTGGTCTGGATTTAAAGGGCCAGCGTCCCGGTAATTGTTCTATTGCCGGGCGCTGGTCCTATTTTAGGGATACGCCCCCAACACTCTCTGCCAGTTCGTTGGTGTGCGTTACCTAGTCTAGAGAGTGTTGGAAGTCCTGCCTGATTACCCGTGTACCAGTCCGTCCGTTACGTTTCCTGACCTTGCCCGTCTCTGACCACGAACCTCTGCCGCCCGTCCTGACCTCCTGCTTGTCCCCGACTACGCCTCTGGATTACGATTCTGTACCACGCAGTACCCCGGCCGCCATTGCAAGCAAGTCACGTCAGGGGTAGCGACCTGGTAGCCTCACGCCGCAGCAAGTCCATCCCGCTTTGCGGCGGGCTCTGGTGAATACCGGGGGCTACTTAGACTCCGCTCCCTGGCGTGGCTTATGTCATCATCGCTTGCGGTGGTCCATCGAATCCACCATACCCGTGACAGGAATATTGTCTAAGACTAAGGGCCACATGTATGAAAACTGTTTAGGTCTAAAACTCTCTTTGGTGTCCATAGAAAGCAATCAGAGCTCCCCTTTATTTTTTTCAGAGCACTATATGTAATGAAAGGGGGGCTCCTGTTGCTATGGGCAACAGAGAAAGTCTTAGACCTAGGCAGTTTTCATACATGTGACCCTAGTGTCTGATGCACGTACGGTAAAAAAGGCAAACATTGTCCAATTTGGACTATGTTTGCCCTATAGATCACCATGGGCTGTCATGACCCTGTATGTGAATGGGGCTTTCAATGTACTGAGATAAGACGAGTTAGCATTGCACAATATGTCTTTTTCACATAACTGTGATATAAATAGGGCAGAAATTCTAGGTTATTTATAGGTTATTCAAAATCTGTGGTATGGCAGCAAATCATTTAAATGTGGTTAGGCTTGGTTCCTAAGAGGCACACTACCACTGACGGAATCAGTGAGCATGTTAGAATCTCAGCATACTTTACCACTTGGAACAGTATAAGAGCGCACTCACTCTATCAGCAGCTGTAGTTGTACACTACATGCAGTCAGAAAATGTGTTTTGGATCATCTTTCAACCCTCTACACGCTCTAGTGGGTGGGCTCCTCCTGGTGTGTACTCAGCACAGAAAATATGCAGCATGTCCGAAAATCTGCACCCATTTCTCTTCTGCTGCGTATAAATGCATTTCTGTAAAGCACCACTCACTCACACAGTACTTTACTAGTGGTTTTTGCTGTTGAATCTGCACCAAAGATGCACACATTTTTTGTTGCATCTGAACATAGCCTAAGACCAGTTTTAGAAGAGTGAGTTTTTTCACCTGTTTTGGGTTGGTGTCACAGTTGTACTGTTGCAAAACCACATTCGTTTAGGTGCGTTTTTGCTTTTTTTTTTATGCTTTTCTTTCCTTTGCAAAAACTGCAGCCGCCAGATGATAGCTAGAAGACAATAAGCAAATGTGAAATGCAGTACAGTTTTTTTTTCCCTGCCGTTTTTTTGGTCAGTTACACGCGTCTCAAAGCGCAGCATGTTGTAGGTGTAGCGATTTTTATTTTTTAAGCAGTGTGTGTAATTTTTCTCCCCACAGACCTCAGTTATTTTTTTTCTGTATGTGTGTGCGTGTTTTTTTTTAATGCATTTATTGTGGCATTATTTCACAATGCAGATCAGATGATAGAACACATAACAGTCTGTGATGGAAAAAACACACTTGAAAAAAACACGCATAAAAAAACCCATTTACCACTATACACTTTTTTTTTTTTTTGCAAAATACTACAATAACTGTATGAAAAAAAAAACGCATTAAGGGCCACATGTATGAACCTGTTTAGGTCTAAAACCCACTCTTTTGCCCATAGGTTACTATGGACAAAAAAGTGAGTTTTAGACCTAAACAAGTTTATACATGTGGCCCTAAGGGTATGTTAACACGCCATGTTCAATATGTTTTTGGATACGTTTTTAGATGTGTGCTTGGATCCGTGTTTCGGACCTTAAACAGAAGCAAACACGCATCTTGCAGTTAGCACTGTGATTTACATTGCTTTCCATGTAAAATACTCATCGGCATTCAGACGAGTGATCGCCGGTGCGTGTTTACATGCGTCTTTCTGATGCATCTTTCAGATTCATTCAAAGAATTGTCATGTCAATTCTTGAACTGTTTGACGCAGCAGACACTCTATTTAAAACTATAGGGTGCGTGCCTGCTGCAGCCAAAACGCATCCAAATAAGCACCTGTGTGTTGGATGTGTTTTATGCATCGCTTTTGAATACGCTTTTGGATTGAAAACGTATCCAAAAATGTATTGCACATGCTGTGTGAATATAAGCCTAAAGGGCCGGTCACACGGCTTATTGCAGGGACAGATTGCAGCCGTATTGCGCGCCGTACTGCGCTGCAATACGGCTGGAATCCGTCCCAGCCATTACGGTAATCCACAGTTCTTATAGAGAACTATGGATTCCGTCTCTCCTCCCCGCTTGGCGAATACACCGGGCGGGGAGAAAGTGACATGTTCATTATCCCGGCAGGATACGCACCGTGGTTAATGAAAGTCTATGGGGCCGACGGGTAGCGCCCACGCCCCTTACTCAAGCCGTAATTGCGAGCGAAATCCGTCCCGCAATTACGGCTTGAATAAGCTGTATAAACCGGCCCTAAGGGCTCTCTCTGGTATTACGGTATATTTTGGCCCCCAAAAAAAGAAAAAACTGAAAAACGACATGCTTTGTTTTTTAAGACTTCATGTGTTTTTTGGTTAGTTGCGATTTTTTCAAAATCCAGCGTGCTGTAAGTGGAGCGCTTTTTGGTTTTCTTTTTAAAGCAGTTTGTGGTATTTTTCTCTCAATAGACCCCCATTGTTTTCTTGCAAACAGAAAAAAAAATGTGTTCTGAAAAGTTTCTTGTAACAAAACACACCAGAAAGAAAACACATGAAATCAATGCACCAAACCTAAAAACATGCAGTTTTTAAAGATATTCTGACAAAAAATACCCTGCAATACCTGTAAGTGTCATGGGAGCCTTGTAGCCTAAATATCTGCTTGACTGGTATGCAAAATCCATACTATCAGCATTATAGATCACTACCCTGTCAGGGCTTATTCACACGACGGAGTTTAATGAGAATTTTAATGCAGATTCCAGATCTTTTCTCCCCAGTCCCTTCAAAGCTCGTTCATGTTCCCTGCCATCAGATAAGAGGTGCAAACAACGCAAGCGCGGCCAGATCACCTCCTGTCGACTCCTGGTCGTATCTAATGTAAACAGTCAGGAAACTAAGGGCATGTAAGGAAGGCTGTAGCTCTCACAGGCTTCACTTTTTTTTTATTGTCATATATTTAGAAAAGTGATTAAATGCCCATTTTGGAGGATCCCACATCAACATTAGATCATGGCAAAACCCCTTTAAACGAATTGGATATATCCACTTACCACCTCCATTTTTTATATTCTTATATCTGCCGTATATAGGAGTATTTCTGCACTTTGTATGCCAGCTCCCGACAGCTTCGCTCATCGATCTTAATGTAGCTGCATATGTTCATCAGAATCTGCTTAGTTTCATCAATGTTCCGTATGCAGGCTCCATGGTGCCCCTATCACCTCTCTGCTGCTACCCGACGGCTATGTTCACACGGCTTATTTCAGAACGTATTTACATCGGATTGCCGATCGTAAATACGTTCTGAAATCAGTTGAAAATCAGTTGCAAATAAGCTTCACTAAGTGTGGCACGTATTTGTAACTGATTTCCCGACGGATTCACCATCTCCAATCATTGTAGGTGGTGAATCCGTCCGTAAATAATTGACATGCACATTGTTTTTCCGTCCGGATTGCCGTCGTCAATCCGCGGCGGCAATCCGGCACGGAAATACGCGTCGTGTGAACGAGCCGTATTTTCTATTGAAATCAATAGAAAATGGGCTGTTACTTATTTCTGACTGATTTGCCGACGGATTGACGATCGTCAATCCATCGGCAAATCCGCGGCGAAATAAGCCGTGTGAACGAGGCCTCGCTCGAAGCTGCTGTCCGCCTTCAGCTTCTAAAAATAGGATAAAATAGCATCCGCAATAGACTGCTGCTCCTGCCACAGTGTAAAAACTTGCAGCTTTATTAAATAGAAATATAACTTTACAAAAAATAAATGAGAGATGCGTGCACTAGACTACGCGTTTCCAACCTATAGCGGTTCTTTGTCACCTGTGTAGACTACAGCTGAGATTTTCTATTGCGGTCTATAGGGGCTGGTTTACAGTCGGATTTTCGAGGATTCTAAATACTGAATGCGCTGATAAATCTGACCAAAAACAAGCGCTGTGTAAACGAGGCATTCCGTTTACACGGCTGTTTTCCAAAGAGAAAAATTTCAGCGTGGAAACGGAGCATCCGCATCTAAAAACGTCAGTTCTTTTCCAGAATTGTTTTTTTTTTCCAGTGCTGAAAAAACTGCACCACAGAAAAGCACCATCGTGTGAGGCAGTTTGCAGGCGGTTTCTAAACCTGTTTTAGTGCAGAATCCGTTTAGTATCAGCATCCACACAGCGTATTTGCTGGGCGTACTTCAATGCACAATTGTTGTTCTGCAATGCACCCGAAGTTCGCCCCGCAAATATGGTAAATTTGTGCCATGATTTTACTGTGTGTTCTACAGCGCCTAGTACGCACCCGTAAAAAGAAATGACGTGTCGCTTCCTTCGGGCATTTAGGCGCTCGGGAAAGTGAAAAGATATGGGGGCCGTGCTGTAGCGCTATTCCAAGTACGTGGTGACCAGTGCGCACTTTCAACAGCAGGCGTGTAGTGGCGCACAGGTCCACGCTATTAAACACCGTGTGAACCTGGCTTTAGTTTTGAGTAAAGGTTTTGGTTTGGAATGTTGAACCTGAAGAATTTTTTTCCACGTGGTATGCAAATAATCCATCTGTTACATCTTTCCCGAAATGTGTTAGCTATTTGCTTCACAAGCCTATGAAGGTTTATGTCAGTGAACACTCCTCCACTCCAGCTCTTGAGTTAAGAGTATATAAATATATACTGCATGCACTGAATCTTAAGATACATGTTGAGTACTTTTCCATATATAGCCTGAATACTCATAACTACATAAATATGTTTGCCACATTATTATGACCATTCTCAATTTTAGACATTGGCAGCGGGTAACTCATGAAGGAAGTCACGTGTCATGAGCTGGCTTGGTGGGTATATAAGGTGTGCCACAGGCTGTCACACATGTCCCTCACTGCTGGATAAATAGGGTGATTTATGAAGGTTGCAAAAATTGATGATTTTTGGCTTTGCATGCTGCTGTGGTGAAAGCATTCTGTGAGTGCACAAATGGCACCATTGTGAATATGCACTGTAAAAAAATGCGGCGCACCACATGCCTTGATGAGGTAAGAGGTGAACCTCTATGCTATGAAGGTGCACGAGGGCGGACTGAGACCCTGAAGAAGAGCAGCTCACCTCCAAAATGAATCACATGTGTGTCTAACATAACAGTTCAGTAAACCATACTGCATATCTCTGAAGCAGTTGGTCACTGCCCCTCTGCCAACAGAGTTATGTTGGCGAAAAAAAGGCTTCAATTTTCATGGCAATATCGAAATTAGATCATCAATGATTGACAAGGGTTGCCTTTATTGATGAGTGATGTTTTCTACTTCATCAGATAGATGTTGGCATGTCAAGTAAAACAATATCATAAAAACAAACACCTTGCAACCATTGCTGGAGGAACCAAGCATGTACTTGGAGAATGATTAGAAACATTTCTCAGAGTGTGGTTGTTCACAATCTTTGGGTACTTTAGTCAGAGGTAAGCAGTTAGTTCAGTTAGTGTTTCATGATCCTACTCACTGTATGTGGCAGAAAACTTTCCGTTGGCCATGCTGTTTTCACACAGAAAACCGCTTTTGTGTTGAGGCTGCTGTGAGCATCAGTGATCAACCTGCAGTTTGAAAAAAAAGAGCAAAAAAACAAGTGCACAACTTAAAGTTTTTTGGGAAAATCTGTGGTTGAGGGTTAGCAAAGACTGAGACTATGGTACGGAACAAGTTCAGAAATAACAGCAGTATAGCTGTGGTGTGCAGCAAAACTTCTCTAAAGGCACAAAAGTGAGGCCAAAGTTTGATGGAGAAACTTGTTTTTCAGGGGCTTGAGGTTTCATTTGCATGAGGCTTCCGTATCGTGGTCGAAAACGTATGAGTTACAAGAAAGTATAGCTGCAGCAACACATAATGCAATAAAATACATACACAAGACACTGGCACTTTTGGTCACACAGGTAACTCGAGATTTGTCTTCTTCGTTTAGTTTTAGGGAGATCAGACATGTTACTGCACACAGGAAGCACAAAATCTGAAGGACATAACTCTGGAGCACAATAAAACAATTGCCCCCATTATTGGCCGAGTAACTAACAGCACAGATGAACAACACTGGGCTTTGGTGCAGGAATAGTTTGAATATTTTTGATTGTGAATTATTTTTTTTTTGTGCTGATTTGTCACTCAGGGTTTTTGTATGAATTATGTCTTTTGTGTTACTTTGTGGTGGAATGTGTATTACACACATAAACTAATGCAAACAAAAAGTGGAGGGGTTTTATAAAACAACCACCCAGATTACAACTCTTCTTGTCAGAGACCTTCTAAAAATTAACGCTTCATTTCGATTATTTGGTTTGGGCAACTCCTGCACTTTTCCTTTGCAATAGTTTTGGAAAATCTTCCCACGTTATATTCATACATGGGAATGATATTTTTGAAGGGACACTACCAATTTTTTTCTTTTCACATATTGACAAGCAATATGCAACTATTGTATGGATTTTTTTAATTGGGTGATTGTTTGTTTTTTTTCCATTTAATTTTTTTTTAAGTTCCGCTATGTAAATAACTTCCTGGGTTTTCCCTGACTTCCCCTATGTGAGCTCTGATAGCACTGCAGTGCAGATTGCTTGATGGACCTTCTTCTGCTCAGATCTGGTCAGAGAAGTGTAAATATTATCAGACATTACGTTATAAGTGTGAAGAAAACCCACCCAGTGCAGGAAAAGATTACACTATTTTTCTTTCATGTATTGCTTCTAATCTAGTATAATCTTATCTATCCCTGTGTAGAGAACAATAGAGCAATGATGTCATTACCTACGCTTGAAATAAGACTATATAGAGATATGTACAGCAGGAGGTGAAGTAAAGTGAGATTAGTCAGCCCTGCCAGAGCACATTTTTCATCACAGGTAGAGAAGGATAATGTTTTATACGTAATTTTTAATTGCATAGGACTGACGAAATCTAAAAAAAAATCACCAAAAATGCTTACATTTTTCCCCCAGGTATATTGGTTTTAACAAATATTCCTTTCTGATAAATGCGTCCCTTTAATCTAACAAATGGATTTTAATGCAGAACAGATACTCTCTACTTACCAGGGGTGCAGCTAAAGGCTGATGGGCGTTGGTGCAAAATGTCAGCTTGGGCCCTGTGATGAATATGGAATATAATTTTATCCAGCTTAATCACTAGGTCATAAGAGGTCAGCAAGCCAAATGCTTTCAATTAAGATAGGAAGTGAGTCTTAGCAGGTGGTCCTGCTTAAAAAAGTCCCATATTGTCCCACAGACAACTTGGAGTCCACTGTAACAGTAAGTCAGAGTTGTGAAGCTGATCAAAAGACTCTGGGGCCGGTATTTCATAAAGTATTATGGAAGTACTACACGTCACACTCACATACCAGTGCCATGTTTGAGAACCAGAGAACAAGACGTGCCCCCTCGCGCATCTCCTTTCTTTCTCTGACCCAGGAGTTGAGAGATATGACAGCCCCTGGGAACCTGGCAGCCAAGCCGCGTTTGGTATCAGAACATAGCTGGGGCCCAGCCAGGTCTGTTGGTACCTTTTAAACCAGTGCAGGATAATTCAGTAGCAAGTTCTTATCACTCCTTGAGAAGTTGGAGTCTGAATAGGCTCCTAGTGAGGTAACATGTTAGTGAGAGGGACTCACCTGTACTGGGATCCCCTTGACGCTATTCGGAGGAGAGCTTAAACATATTGATCAAAAACTGTGAACTAAGAGTCCCAAATTTTCATATTTCCTTAGCAGTAATTCATTTTCAAAAATTCCTATATACCTTTGATGTTTTACTTAGTTTTTAGTGTGCCACTGATATTTGTAATGGATGTATGCTATTGCCTTACCAGTGTGCACCTATGCTTACGTTTTTCAAAAGATGTTCTTGGATGTGCACAGCCTAACAAAGTTTTGTAGTCTATTTGAGGAATGGCAGCCTCATTGGCTTGCTGCACTCCGCCGCCTCTTTTAAACCAGTGCAGGATAATTCAGTAGCAAGTTCCTACCACTCCCTGAGAGGTTGTAGTCTGAATGGACTCCTAGTGAGGTAACATGTTAGTGTTAGGGACTCACCTGTACTGGGATCCCCTTGACGCTATTGGGAGGTGAGCTTAAACATTTTTGATCAAAAACTGTGAACTAAGAGTCCCATGTTTTCATATTTCCTTAGCAGTAATGCATTTTCAAAAATTCCTATATACCTTTGATGTTTTACTTAGTTTTTAGTGTGCCACTGATATTTGTAATGGATGTTGGTACCAGCACTGCTTTTCACTGACCTTCCAGGGAAAAGTTTCAACCTATTTTAGCTTATGGGGAGAAGGGCATCAGACCATGCCAGAGGCGTAAGGAGGTGTGAGGGGTGTGACCAGCTAGGGTTTAAAGCATTTGCTAAGCAGCAGTTAGGGCTTGTTCACACGGCGTTTTTGTGATCCATTTTATGGATCCGTTTTACGGATCCGCAAAACGGATCTAACAATTGTCAGTGTGATTAACATTGAGTTGAATGGCAAAAGCGCATCACTGTTCCCACGGGAGATCAGCGCTGCGCTTTTGAAGGCTCTCCTGCACTGTGCTTTTCGGATCCGCTTTAAGAATTGACATGTCAATTCTTATTGCGGTTTACGCAAGTGAAAGCCCATAGGATGATAATGGAGTCCGTTTTTGGGACTTGCCCAAAAAGCGCTCCACACTCCGGGAGTAACAGCTGCGCTTTGCTCCTGAAAGCGGATGCGAAAACAAAAGTGAGCAGGGCGGGATGGGGCAGGGTGACAGGGTAGCGGGGGCAGATCGCGGGACCGGGGGGGCAGGTGGCGGGCGCCCGGCAGGGCAGGTAGGGGGCCGGGGGCGGGTGAGGGCGGGATGGGCAGGGCAGGTGAGAGGGGGGCCCGGGCAGGGCAGATAGGGGTGCGGGGGCAGGGGAGCGGCGGGGCCCCGGCAGGGAGGTGGAGGCCGGGGGCAGTGGGCGGCGGCGGCGCGGGAAAAGGGGGCTGTGATCGGTGGACGAGCTGGCTGGGACGGGGGGTGTGATGGGGAGCGGGAGCTGGGGGAAAGGGGAAGGGAGGTTGCTGCTGGGGGAGGAAGAGAGAGAGAAAAAGGGAGAGATATTTCTGCCTGCCTGATAAAAAAGCATCCGGAAAGGGGATGGAAAAAAGCAGAAAAGAGGGACTTGTGGGGGGTGGCTTAGGCGGCAAAATTTGCATGGACACCCCTCTTGTCGGTATGCCACCCCTTCAAAACCCCACACCACTCCACCTAACTGAAAAAGGCTTTGGAAAAAAGCCAGGTGTTTTCCCTTTAGCCGGGTAGAAACCCCCTAAGCAGGTAGTGCCCTTCAGGCAGGTAATGCCCCCTTGAGCCAAGTAATGCCCCCCCTTTGCCGGGGAGGGGCCCCCTTTGTTAGCCAGGTAGGTGCCCCCCCTTGTTTGCCAGGTAAGGGGGGCCCCCCTTTGTTATAGGTTAGGGGGCCCCCTTGTTGCCAGGGTTTGTGCCCCCTTGTTGCCAGGTAGTGCCCCATTGTTGCCAGGTTAATGCCCCCCCTTTTTGCCAGGGGAATGCCCCCTCGTTTCCAGGGAGATGCCCCCCCCGTTGCCAGGTAGATGTCCCCCTGTTTTCCCTAGTGCCCCCTTTTGCCAGGTTTGCCCCCATTGTTTAGTAGTGCCCCCCTTGTTGCCAGGTATCCCCCTCGTTGCCATTTGAGCCCCCTCTGTTGCCCGGTATGCCCCCTGTGCCAGGTAGTGTCCCCCTGTTTCGGTATGCCCCCTTGTTGCCCCTTTTGCCCCCATTGTTTCCAAGGCGAGCCCCCCCCTATACAAAAAAAATAAAATAAAAAATCCACTTACCTACCAGGCTCCTGCAGCACCCCGGCCGCTCGGCGATCCCTCACTGCGCAGGGGAAATGAGAGCAGGGCCCCGCGGTCACCCCCTGCGCCGGCGTACTTCCCCCGCGCCGCTGACCTGAAGTACGGCGACACACCGGGCCGGGACATACAGGAGGAGGGGGAGGAGGGAGCGACCCTCCTGCCTCCCCCCTGCACAGCGAGCTCCCGGGGGGTGAACGGGGCCGCGGGCGTTCACCCCCTGTAGGAGCGGGGGGGCCAAGTACGCACAGCGCTACTCTGTCGCCGCGGCCATTTAAAGAGCCCCCCCCCCGCTGCTGGCGGCGGGAGGGAAACCAAATCCCCCGGGAGGGGGGAGGGGACCCCAAATAGCGGGACCCCCCCGCCAAAAAGGGAGAGTTGGCAGGGATGGAAAAACGCAGGTGAAAAAGCATTGAATCCGGATCCAAATAAAGTAACAATGCTGCGTTTTGCGGATCCGCTTTCGGATGCGCTTTTTAAACTGCCAAAAAACGGACCCGTAAAAAGGACCCAAAACGCCGTGGTAAAACAAGCCCTTAGGTGTTGTCTGCTGCGGGGGTAGATACCGAACTAGGTATATCAAGAGGAACAAGGAACTTGCTGGCATCACATGCCCCCTTGTGGCTGTGCAGCACTAAGACCTAACACCAGGTAACTGAACAAAATTATTTATATTTGCCAAATGCCAGAATAATGAGAGAGAGAATTTTCTAAGGCATTTTTATTACTTTCTGCAAAGTAAAACGTTTACATAGGATTACTATACTATGCTTCTCATAGATTTATTGGAGACACACATTAGAGACACACATGTGGATTGTTTATATTATATATATATATTATATATATATACATACGTGTAATATATAAAATTATTGTGTATATATATATATATATTATATGTGTGTATATTATTTTGTGTGTATATATATTTATGTTTTTGTTTGTATATATATATATATATATTGTATGTTATATATATTATATATATATATGTATGTATATATATATAATATTTATAATATTATATATTATATATATTTATATATATATATTATATATATATATATAGTGACAGACTGGCTACATGTAGTTGCCTGTTGCTGCCACTAGGTGGAGATATCCCAAAGAATGGTATTTACAAACAGCCACCAAGGATACCGGGCCCTTGGTGGGATAAGAGCCAGCTGTATGTTTTGTCAGCCACTCTAAGTGGTTTGGGAAAACTATATAGGATTAGTTTGGCTTTTCAGCCTTTCCTGGATTGGCTTATTGGGAGTAGACAATGCGTTGGTGTGGGCGTCTACTCCCCATGTTCCGGGCCCCACCTTGTGGATGGGGCCCGGGGAGTCCTATAAAAAGCCGGGTTCTTTAGGTGTACGGGGGGCAGGGTCTGCGACCTGGAAGTGGGAGCAGAGGAGCTGGGAGAGAGGCTCTTGCCCCCCCAAACTTGGAGAGAAGTCTGACCCCAGTGTGGGGAAAGTGTGTATGGTGCTCGGCGATAGGCGAGGCCATTGGTAGAGAGGGGTGGTTTTACATTATGTGTATTTGTGGCCAGAGGGCCCTTTAGGTTTTGTTTTGTTTGTTATCCTGTGCCTTAATAAAGCTGGTTAGGGCCAGAGTAAATCCGAACCCTGTTGTAAGGGTGCCAATCCGTTTTACCCAAGCGGCGATCCGGGAGCTAAAGAACCCCCAGGACGGGCCAGGAGGGCTTCCAGACGAGAGCGGATCGTCATATATGGTGGAGGATGCTGTGGGCATAATTGGCACGGACTGAAGCAGAGTTGGCACAGGTAAAAGATTGTGCTGCACAAAAAAATGAAAAGGGCCGGCGGCTAACTGTGAAGCAGTGCTACTGAAAGAGGACTGTGTTGCTGCCAGGCTGTGTTTTCCCACTGACCATGGGAGAAACATTTTTGAGCTGGTGCGTGTATGAAACCCCCCAGCCGGCAGTGCCACAGTACCAACCGACCAAAAGCCAGGTCGGCCTTCCAAAGCAAAGTCCAAGCAGAGCAACAAATCTCAACAGCCGAGAACCCACTGTCCAGCAGGGGGGAGCTGTGCTGGGTGAGCCATAGAGCGGGATTGTGCTCCTGAGGGTCCTGTGATTGGAGGGCAGAGGACACGCTGCCCAGGATGCATTGGCTGCGGGTGGATGATCTCCCACTGTGGGTGGACATGGACGTTGCCAAAATGTCTCCAGAGTGACCCAGGGCATCCACCTGGGGATGAAGACCTGACCCGAAACGAGTAAGACTGTTCCAAAGCATTTTGTGACCTTTTTGTGGGACTGTCGTCTATGTGCTTAAGGTTTGTGAAAACCTACAGTCGGCTGTCTACTTGGCAGAGGGCTTCCCCCCATTTTGAGCACCTGTGGGCAACCGCCAGGGTGTCGGGCAGAGGAAGTAACTGTCCCTGGGAAGTGCCCCCTGAGGAGTATGCGCTGCCGCTGCCTAAGAAAGAAGAGCCTGGGTTAGAGTCTCAGAGAGTACCTGAGACTGACACCAATTATTTTTTTGGACTGGAAGAATCTAATGAACTTTGTGTTCAGGACGTATGCCTAACATTACCTGCTTTGTTGCCTGTGGGGGAGGGTAACACCTCTGCTACTTCCAGTGTGATAAATGCTGCGTCTATTGAAAATGCTAATAATGGGTTAAACCGAAGGGTAAACCATAGCTATGCCACACAGCCGGAGCAGGGGGATGTTAGCTGGGGCACAAGGTCAGCTCCAAGTACTGTAGTGCGTCCCTGTATGAAGAAGCGGCTAGAAGTGCTGTAGAGCAGACAAGCTCAAGAGTGCCCCTAGAGGTCATGTCTAACAGTGCTGAGTCTATAGCAGTGAGTGTATGTCCTGGGGTGCATGACAATCGGAGACATGGGTTAACACTACAGACTCAGGAGGAGTTAATGTGGTTGCCCCTAGCAACATGGTATCTCCTGCACCTTCTGCTGTAAAAACGTATGAGTGTGCGGGCCCTGAAGCTGGGGGTGAAGTGTCTGGAGTCCACTTGGTGAGTGTGTCTGTCAGTGACCCCAGCGTGCTGTGTGTACCTGATTGTAGCCTGCAAGTCGGTAATGCGTGCCTAGGGATTGATGGCCACCAGTTTCTTTTGGGACTGGGGTGGGCCCAGAGAGAGCTTCATGTTTCAGTTGCAGCCTGGAAGGGAACTGGAGAATCCTGGGGATGTTTGCTCTCCTACATGGTGTGAGGAGACTGGTTTAATGAGGGTGTTTCCAGACTCTGGTGAAGAATATGCCTTTCATGAATAAACCCCTCGATACCTGTGTAGAGAAAAGGATTGCTGAGATCTTAGTACAAATGATTTTTCCCCTTGCCTCAATGGTTGCTGTAGCTTTTCGCATGTCCCCAAAGCTGCGTATAAAGGATAGCTGCTGGGCACCCCAGAGCTGGGTTATCTTGAAATTAAATGAGGGGGAGGTTTAGCGGGTGTAAATCCCCAGATGGGAAAAAGGGGCCCGGGTTCTGGGCAGCTGGACATTTTCCCCCTTACAGGGATGAGAAACATAATAACAGTATCTCAGAGGTGTTTATGACCTGGGGTTTGGGCGAACGCAGATGGATGCCATTTACAGCAAATGCCGCTGAACCACAGAGGGTAAAGAAGTGCCGGGTTCTGAGGAGCTGGAAAATTTTCCTTACAGGGATGGGAAAAAACATATTAACAGTATCTCAGAGGTGTTATGTCCTGGGGTTTGGGGCGAACGGCAGATGGATGCCATTTACAGCAAGATGTCCGCTGAACCTACAGAGGGTAAAGAAGTGCCGGGTTCTGAGGCAGCTGAGACATTTTCCTTACAGGGGATGGAGAAACATATTAACAGTATCTCAGAGGTGTTATGTCCTGGGGTTTGGGGCGAACGGCAGATGGATGCCATTTACAGCAAGATGTCCTCTGAACCTACAGAGGGTAAAAAGGTGACTGAGTTGCCTAATGTGAACACGGCCAGAGTGGTGTATGAGGGGGAGAAATATAAAGATAGAAGTCGGGTGGTTATTACTGATGTCCCAGTTATAAATGTGTCTGCCGTTGCCTCCAGCTCATTGTATGAATTTGATGTGGAGCAAGATATAGCAGTATCCCAGTTAGAAGCTGAGAGTTCTACCTTAGAGATGGGTATAGGGGATGTGAGGGAAACTTCTCCACCCATTGATACAGAGTGTCTGCTGCTAGAAAGCCCCAGTGAGAGGTGTTCACAGGAGAATGTGTCCTCTGACACTGGTGAGGTACCAGGTAAGGCCATCATGGCAGACAAAGTGGGTATAGAGGTTGCCAATGGTGACGCTGAAACCATTAGCATGCCTGCTCATTGTGGTGAGGTTTGTATTGCAGAATATTCATTGTTTGTGGCTCCTATAGTGATATGTAAGCCTGCACAGAGGGTCACCACGAGGCAAACACCTGTTAGGGGCTGTAAAGCTCAGGTGAGTACCAGGGAACCCCATAATCGTGCAAGGGTAATGCATGAAAGGGAGGATACAGACCTGGAAGTTGGTCTTCCCACTACTGTAAGTCATATGTATGGAGGGACAAGCGAGTCCACAGACATTAGAAACCCACCTGATAAGGAGGCTGAGGTCATCGGCAGGGCTTTCCTTGGTGTTGCGAGTGTCTGTAATAACCCTGGGACCACTGACCTACAGGTTAAGGGGGACACAGAGGTACATTGTGCCACAGTTGGTCCGACTGCAGTGGAGGTTACCATCACTGAGGAGGTCAGGGAGGTAGACCAGATCCCCCTGGTAGGAACTAAGGGCGACAGGTATGAACGGGCTTATCGCCTGTTTTTAGGAGTAAACTGCACCCCCCGGCCCGAATCCCGCTATCGGACGCAGGGATGCGATGTTAGGCGCAGCGTTCGCCACTTTCAGCGGTGCCCCGCATGAAGGGGCGGGCAATGGGCGCGGTGCTGGTGCGGTGGAGGCGTTCCGGGGCAGGACGCGGCGCGCTCGTAAACCTCGAGGCATGTAGGATGGCGGCTCGCCAAAGCGCGGCACAATGCAGCTCTCGGCAGCTCCGACAGGCAGACCTAGTTTATTTTGGTCTAAATGCTTCGGCGGAGGCGAAGTGAAGCAAGAACAGAACATGCGAGGAAACATATAGAAGATCGCAAAAGAAATCTCGGCGCTCCGTTCCGTGCAGCATGGAGTATGATTCCAAAAAATCGCCTTTTTAAAGGCGGAAAACATTGTCAGAAAAAGAGCTCAACCTCAAAAATAAAAAATATTTTTAAAAAAATCACTTTCTAAAAATCTAGAACGGCGCAATATCAGGAATTAGGATATTGGAAATTGCTGGGAAATACAGTAATTAAAATTTCGAAAGCTTTTCTAGGGGTTGGCAAAAACCACCCAAATCAAAAGGGAGGACAGTGAACCATTAAAACCTAGGAAAATTCCCCAAATCAGAAACAAAGGCGGGACGTTCAAAATACAGTAAAAATCAGAAAAGGCTGATTGGCGAGCTAGCGGGGGCTTGGCATCCCAGCCAATCAGAGCGCGAGACTTTCCCATTTAGTCTATGGAGAGATGGGGCAAATGATAAGGGACTACAAAGTTGTCCCGATGTGATATAAAATGAAAATAATATGGGGGAAACGAAAAAAAATTTAAATAATAAATCAGGTTTTTTCTTTTTTTCGTTACACCCATATATTGACCCTTGGCTAACGAAAAAAAAAGAAAAAATAAATTTTATTGAATTAATATTTTTTGATATTTCCCCCCCTTTTATATTCATTTTTTTTAAACATCGGGAAAATTGGGCCCAGTATTATCATTTGATTCGGCCTGTACAGTTTTATTTAGATTGATTAGAAAACCCATAGGAGGTGCACGCCCCCCATTGGTCCAAAAAACCCGGCCTTTTTTAATTGCCAAAATCACAAACAGAGCTCGCTTGCATTTCTTTTCCCATAAAAACTTATGGAAAGTAGCTTTGCTTGTTGGCAAGTGGCGACCCCCCGCCGCTTCAAAAAATTCAGCTCTTTTTCCCCTTTTACTGTCTTTTGAATTTCCCCCTTTGAATTGATTGGTCAATTTTTTCCCCGGGTTTAGAAGGGCCTGTCGCCCTTTTTGGGGTTTGGCTGGTTTTGGCGCCCAATGAGAGAGTTAAAAAAAATTTGAATTCGGTATTTCCCGGAAATTTCTCCTTTTGCAATTCCCGATGCGTTGTTGGGATTGAATTGTTTTTGTTTTAGAAGGGTTTGACCCTTTTTTAGAGAATATTTTTCTTTTAAATAAAAAAAATATTTTTATCCCCATGGCCACGGCGCTGAGGGAGATTGCATTGCGCCCTTTCCATAAAATACAATAGGAGAAGTAGTTCATGCTTGTTTGGTGCGTAGCCAAGCACCGTAGTCAACCAGTCACTTTTTCAGATTTTTATGTATTTGAAGTCCGCCTTTGATTTTGATTGGTTCAACTTTTCCATAGGCTTATTTGGGGCCCTGTGCCTTTTATTTTGATTGGCCGGATAGCCAAGCCCAGCTAGCTCAGCCCCAAACAGCCTTTTTCGCTTTTTACTTTATTTTTAAACCCGTCCCCCCTTTGATTTGATTGGTCATAGTTCTCCCTAGGTTTTAATTTTGGTTCACTGCCTCTATTTTGTTGGCGGTTTCTGGGCCAAATGGGGGAAAAGCTTTAAGAATTTTAATTCTGTTTTCCCCGGAATTTCCAAAATCTAAAATTTTTGTGTTAGCCCGTTCTAGATTTTTGGAAAGTGATTTTTTTATGTATTTTTTATTTTTGAGGTTTGAGCTCTTTTTCTGAGAATGTTTTCCGCCTTTATAAAGGCGATTTTTTATTCATACTCCGCACGGACATCTTTAATGATTTTTCGCTGTTATCCAGCCTGTCTCGCATCGGAATACATGTGAGGCGCAGTCCCGCACAGCGCCCATGTCCCCGCACTGCGCCCATGTCCCCGCAATGAGCCCCACACACTGGCGAGGGGCCGGGAACTTTCCCCCGCATGTATGAGCGCTCCTCCTCGGACGGCGAATATTAGGCGCAGCGCCGCACTGCGCCTATGTCCCGCACTGCGCCCCCCACACTGGCGAGGCACGGCGGACTTTTCCCCGCATGGTATGCGTGCACTACCTCGGGCGGCGAATCATAGGCGCAGCGCCGCACTGCGCCTAAGTCCCGCACTGCGCCTCAAACACTGGCGAGGCACAGAGGACTTTACATAGGATGTATGAGCACGCCCCGGCGCCCACATAAATCAGGCGCAGATTTCGCCGGAAAACCGGCGGAAAGGTGCGCCCCGACGTGGCGAGATTCGTACATGTCGCCCCAAGTGACAGCTAGGAGCCAAGAGGCGGAGCTTCAGGGTTCAGAGAAATTTGAGGCTGTATCTGATCCTGCAGACCAAGAGGTAGTAGGGTTTGGCTCAGGTGCGCCCCTTGAGGCCATGGTGGATAGCAACCCTGAGAGGTGTGCTGTCATTACTGCTTCCTGTGCTGCTAGTGTGGTTGCGGGGACTAACCAGGGGCCTTTTGCTTATAGGAGACCCAAATTATTATTATTATTATTTATTTTTGAGCGCCCTTGGTTCCAGAGCGCTGTACATTCAGGTTTCATACATAACATGGGTCAAACAAGTACAAAGGTGACAAATTAATAACTAACAGCTGGTACAGGAGGAGAGAGGTCCCTGCCCATGAGGGCTTACACTCTAAAAGGAAGGTGGGAAGAGACAGAAGGTGAGGGCGGACATGGTTTGTGGATGATGTAGGTGGCAGGGGTTATTGTTGGGTATAGGCAATCCTGAAGAGATGGGTTTTCAGGTTGCTTTTGAGGCTGGTGAGAGTGGGGGAGAGTCTGAGATGTTGGGGCAGTGAGTTCCAGAGTATGGGGGAAGCACGGGAGAAGTCTTGGAGACGGTTATATGAGGAGTTGACACGGGGAGAGCAGAGAAGAAGGTCCTGTGAGAAGGAGATTGCGTGAGGGGAGATATCTGGAGATTAAGGCAGATATGTATGGAGGGGAATGGTTATGGAGAGCCTTGTAGGTCAAGGTTACTAACTTGAACTGGATTCACTGGGCAATGGGAAGCCAGTGAAGGGATTGGCAGAGGGAGAGGCAGAGGAGTATCAAGGAGAGAGGTGAATCAGACGGGCAGCAGAGTTAAGGATGGATTGGAGGGGAGCGAGAGTGCTAGCTGGGAGGCCACAGAGAAGGATGTTGCAATAGTCTAGGCGTGAGATGACGAGAGCATGCCATGGACTAGCATTTTTGTGCTTTCGAAGTTATGGAATGAGCGGATACGGGAGATATTTTTCAGGTGGAGGCGGCAGGCAGAGGTGAGGGTTTGGATGTGCGGTTTGAAGGACCGATTGGAGTCCAGAGTTATCCCAAGGCAGCGGACTTGTGGAGCTGGTGTGAGAGTGCCGCCATTGACTGTGATAGAGAGATCAGGTGGAGGGATGGAGTGGGACGGGGGAAAGATGATGAATTCAGTTTTCTCCATGTTTAGCTTCAGGAGACGTGACGAGAAGAAAGAGGATAAGGACGAAAGACAGTCAGGGATCCGAGAGAGTAGAGAGGTAATATCATGGCCAGAGATAGGAGGTAGGAGGATATCCAGGAAAGAGCCAAGTCTGTGATGCCGAGGGAGGAGAGGATTTGTATGAAGAGTGAGTGGTCGACAGTGTCAAAGGCGGAGAAGCACAGAGTAGTGGCGTGAGGCTTTGGCAGTTGCTAGGTCGTTGGTGACTTTGGTTAGGGCGGTTTCTGTAGAGTGGTGGGGTCGGAAGCCAGTTTGCAGTGGGTCAAGGAGAGAGTTGATGGATAGATGAAAGGAAAGTTGAAGATAGACATGCTGTTTGAGGAGTTTAGAGGCGAATGGAAGCAGTGAGATGGGGCGATAGTTGGACAGACAAGAGGGGTCAAGAGATGGTTTCTTAAGGATGGGTGTGATGGCCGCATGTTTAAAGGAGGAAGGAAAGATGCCAGGGAAATTTGAGGCTGTATCTGATCCTGCAGACCAAGAGGTAGTAGGGTTTGGCTCAGGTGCGCCCCTTGAGGCCATGGTGGATAGCAAGTGAAGACACTGCCCAGTGGGCCCAATGCCAAGGTACCCTGTGTATGGGAGAAGGCTATAAGGCAGGATCATGTTGGAGTTATCAGTAGTACTCCTGTGAATGTCAGCATGCAGGCGGAAGGTGGTGACATCCTTGCAGTAGAGCGGACATACGTCAGGCCACCTGTAGTAAGTGGCAGCAAACTGTCTGTTGCCGATTAGGAGGTGAGCGCATGGTTTGAGCCCACGGCTGTGCTGTTTTTGGACAATGTAGTCTCTGCCCCTGATGATGTAGAGGGAGTGTTGCCCGTAGCAACAGGTGCTAAGGAGGAAAAGATAGATGGGGAATGTATGGGTGACTCTGATGCTGTCCAGCAGAAATCGGGCTATATGTCCCTGGTGTTATGGAGCAGATGGGGGGAAAAGGGATTTCCCAGAGAAAAGTGACGGACTTCCCCAGAGAAACCAAGCGCAACATAAGCTGGGTGGGACAGATTCCCTTTGTAAGAGCTTTGACCCTGGAGGAAAGTTGTGCAAGGTGAAAAAGGCCTATGGCCTTTATCAGAGGGGGAGGGTATGTGACAGACTGGCTACATGTAGTTGCCTGTTGCTGCCACTAGGTGGAGATATACCAGAGTGGTATATACAACATGCCACCAAGGATACACTGACCTTGTGGGATAAGAGCCAGCTGTATGTTTTGTCAGCCACTGTAAGTGGTTGGCAACTATATAGGATTAGTTTGGCTTTTCAGCCGTTCCTGGGTTGGCTCTTATTGGGAGTAGACAATGCGTTGGGTGGGCGTCTACTCCCCATGTTCCAGGCCACATTGTGGATAGGGCTCGGGAGTCCTATAAAAAGCCGGGTCTTTCAGGTGTACAGGGGGGGCGTGGTCTGTGACCTGGGAGTAGGGAGCAGAGGAGCTGGAGAGAGGCTCTTGCCCCCACAGTGTGGGGAAAGTGTGTATGGTGCTCGGCGATAGGCCGAGGCCATTGGTAGAGAGGGTGGTCTACATTATGTGTATTTAGTGGGCAGACGGCCTTAGGTTTTGTTTTGTTTTGTTATCCTGTGCCTTAATAAAGCTGGTTAAGGCCAGAATTAAACTGAACCCTGCTGTCAGTGTGCCAATCTGTTTTACCCAAGCGGCGATCCGGGAGCTAAAGAACCCCCAGGACGGGCCAGGAGGGCGTCCAGACGAGAGCGGATCGTCACAAAATATATATATATATATATATATATATATATATATATATATATATTGTGGGGGTTAGCCTCAACGTTCAGGTAGTAGCCTGGGCTTTGGCAGACAGGGACACAGCGTAAAAAGTCCAAGTCCAGGCTATGCCTGGGTTTATTAGAATGGCAACAAAATAACACAGCCTTAATGTCAGGCAAAACGCACAAAATAAATCCTGCTGGGCTGAGTCTAATTTAAACATTACGGCCCTGACTCACCGAGACACACTCATTGCCTTTGTACAGAGCCCAGTATACACAGTAACAGGGCTTTACCATGTGGCTTGTACATTCCACCGCAGCCATGACGGGCCTGCGACCCGGGCTTTAAGGCCTGAGCCCCCCCTCCCCGGGGGCGGGGGAGTGGCCACCCACCCTCTTGACCACTCCAGGGAAAAGCCGACCCGGACACAAGGGTTGGAAAACCCCTTCTAAAAACTGTCAGCAGATAATGCTCGACACACGGCTGCGGGTCTCCCTTCACCGAGTCCCGCCACTCGGTGAACGCATTGTCCATGTCTCCCCATGTCCAAAATGGAGTGTTCTAGGGGGAAAAATATCTTCCCTTCCCTAACTCACCCGTCACTGTCTCCCTTTAATAAAAATAGTGCTATACTGTATATCACTAATATTGTAATTGTGAGGGGTAACAGTTTACTTTAGGAGTCCCAGTCACTAGAAATCTGCACATTGGTGGGTCCATACTGAACTGGTGAACAGCATTTCTTCCTGCAGTGAAGGGGGCTATTGCTGATGATCCCTACAATGTTTCCGGTCACAGTATTGCTAAATAGATGAGACTGCTCACAAGGGTATATTTACACGCCACAGATATCCTGCAGAAATTTCTGTGACTGTCTCATGTATCTGAATGAAGCTGGCAGAACTCCATGTGCATGCTGGAGAAACAACCCCATTCATATGTATGAAACTGATTTCAGTTGCACATATCTATGTATAAACATTCTGTTAGTGTGAACAATCCCGTCCTTCTATCTTCCATATTTGAATTCCTGCCCACATTGACCAAAACCTTACAAAATATATATATGAGATTACTCAGAAGGAAGCAGTGCAGCCTATTGAAGTGTCGTGATTGTGCTACAGTGGACAAAAAATACAGTGGCAAATTAAACCCTTTTTACTTGCGAAGTAAGTCATGATTATTTTTGCATGATTGATGATTTAGGGCGCTTTCACACAGTGTGTTTTTGGTGCGTCTTGTGATGTGCCTTTTGATGTGTTTTATTGCAGAAATGCACAGTAAATGCAGAAATGCTTCAAAAAGCATCAAAAAACATACCAAAAACGCACTGTGTGAAAGCACCCTTAGGTAAAATAAGTATACACTTTAATCATATATCATTGTTAAAGGGGTTTTGCAACAAAGGCATTTCATGCCTGGTTTATCCAGCTTCAGCTTTCAGTGTGCTCAAAAGGGGCCGTGTATGATTTGTTTGAACTGCATATTATGTGACCCAGCAGGCTGACATCACCATGCCTTTCCCCACAGTGTTCTCACTCTAGTCACACAAAGGTCTGTTTATGTAAAGAGTTGTGAGTAGCTACAATGTAGCTGAGTGGTTAGCACTTCTGCCTTCCAACAGGAACCTAGGGTCCTAGGTTCAAATCCTTGCAGGAAACAAACATGTGGATTTTTTTGTCTTAATTAACATACCTGATTGAGGTTTCTTTTTATTTGTTTGCACTGTTTGACTAATTACTAAGGACAGAACACAGGAGTAGAATGACAGCACCTGGGGTAAAACAGTCGCTCAGCAGTGACTGTGTGTGTGATTACTAGGCAGGAAGAAAACTGATATTAGCTGCTTTAGAGGAGAGATGGTATCTGAGCAATTGCAGCCAGGACTGAGGAGCTCTTGTCACTGGTCGTAGGCCCTAGAGACGAGCTGTACACTATGGATCACTAAGGTAGAAGCTAAAACAAAAACGGTACAGAAATTTTAATAATGATCAATGGTGAAAATGTGTATTATTTAATTTGCAAGCTTCCCACGTCCATTTTACTTTGTGGCCAAATCCATTTAATACAGGGTGTTTATTCACAACTGGCCCCAAAGTTTTTCTCATAACTTTCAAAGTAATTGATGTAATTTATTGAAAATTGACATGGAGATATATGATGAAATCATAGCAAGTGTTGGAAGTGTCCACCATTACTCTCTAGGCAAGCTTGAATGCTTTATATCATGGAAGGTATTAACCAACATATCAGAAGCTACAGTCTCAATTTCTCAATAAATTTTCTTTGGCCCTTATCAATTTAGTTATCCAATACTTTTGGACTTAGGTTCCACAAATTTGACCCAAATTGAAGCGCCTTGATGTGGGTCATCCCAGATTGATTTTTGTCAATATTTGCCAAAAAATTAACTGCAACTGTTACCGTCAGATATGAAGTGACAAAATGCAGTTTAACAATGCATATTTATTGTCCAGACTAATTTGTCCCAGATGTTGACTGAGCTTGTGAAAACCCTAAACTTAATCCTAATCCTGACCATTAGAGATGGCCGAATTTCTCAAAAATTCGGTTCGGTCACTTCGCCGAATTTTCCGACAAAATTCGTTTCGGTCCGAATTACATTCGCAGACATTCACGTTCTATCAAACAGCTATTTCCAGGCTGCCCAGAGCCTGCAGGGTGCTGTTAGAACGTTGTTGTGCCATGCTTAAATATGCAGGAGGGCAGGCTTGGTTTGGGTTCATACAATGTTGTGTTTTAGTATGACCACGCACCAGGACTGCGCCACGCTCTTTGTAAACGCTTCACTATAAAATTCCCTGGGCACTTAAGAGGGCAAAAACTGACCAAAAAACTCAAGGGGGAATGTAGCCTGATAAAGTCATGCTAGCGAAAAGATGGAAAAAAACAAGCTGAGAGCTCATGTGGCATACATTAGTGATAGAGTGTGGAGGTTGACGGCGGCCAGCCACAGACAGGATGAGGTCAGGCCAAGTTGCACAATGAACATTACTGGAAGGGCAAAACAGTATTAGGCCACAGAGTGGCACAATGATACAGGATAGTGGAGGTCACGGCAGGCTTCCGGCCAGCAGTATTGAGGTCAGAAGTGGCACTATGACATTATCTGGTGGCGGCAATACAGTATTAGGCCAAAGAGTGCACAATGATACAGTTGTGGAGGTCACGGCTGGAGCAGTATGAGGTTTCAGACAGTGGCACAATGAATTATGGAGGCGGGAAAAAAAAACCAGTATTAGGGCACAGAGTTGCACAATACTACAGTGTGGAGGTCACGGCGGGCAGCAGTATGAGGTCAGACAGTGGAAAATGGCAATTGGGAGGTGGCAAAAACAGTATTAGGGCCACAGTGTGGCACAATGATACAGTGTGGAGGTCACGGACGGCAGCAGTTAGAGTTGAGGTCAGACAGTGGCACAATGACAAATTCTGGAGGTGCAAAAACAGGTAGTAGGCGCCAAGTGTGGAGGGCACGGGCCTGCAGCCACGGCAGCAGCATGAGGTCAGACTAGTGGCATATGACACCAGTGTGGAGGGCACGACAGAGGTCACAGCAGCAGCATGTAGGTCAGAGAGTGGCACAATCGACATTCTGCGGTGGCCAAAATAGTATTAGGCCACAGAGCCGGCACAATGACTTGAGGAGCGGAGGTCATCGGCGGCAGCAGCATGAGGTCAGGCAAGTGGCACAATGGGAAAGAGAGTGGAGGTGATGACAGGAGCAACAGCATGAGGTCAAGAGAGTGGCACAATGACATTTGGAAGGTGGCAAATAGTTTAAGGTCCACAGGAGCCGGCAACAATGTCTGAGAGCGGAGGTCCCTGCGGCAGCAGCATGATGGTTCGTCAGTGGCACAAATGACAGAGAGTGGGAGGTGATGCGACAGGAGCTACAGATGAGGTCAGAGAGTGGACAATGCATTCTGGAGGTGGACTCAAACAAAACAGTTACCAAGGCCGCAGAGTGCTCAATGACACAGTGTGGATGTCACGGCAACAGCAACAGCAGCAGCTGGCATGAGCACACTAGAGTGCACAATGACGAGTGTTGAGGTGGGGCTGGCAATACCAGTCCCTGGTAAAGGACGCGGTGGTAGGCTGATGGAGAAAAAACCTATCAGCAGATGTGTGGCATCAGGCGGGTGGCAGGCATCAGAATAGTGGTCTTCTGAGGCAGGTCTGTTTGAACCAGACTGACGCCTAAGGGCATGGTTTGTGTGAAATCCTAGGCCGATCCACGCATGATTCATCTTGACAAAGGTCAGTCGTTCAACATTTCCGTGGGACTAAGCGGGTTTCTACCTTGGGGGTAAACGATGGCCCACGCGCAATGAACACCCGCTCTGATGCCCACACTACTGGCCGGGCAGGGACAGCTTCTCACACTGCAAACTCGGCAAGTCTGCGGCCAACATCCAGTTTGGTCTGCCCAAGTAGTCCAGCGGATCTTCTAACTGGTGCGGTGGAAGAGTGCTGTCCAAGTAGGCCACAACTCGTTTGTTCAGGGGAATTGTCATGTCCTGCTGCTTGCTGCTGCTGGTGGTGAACCTTGCCCTCCTCACTAGGAGGGTGAAGGAAGCGGTCATATGACTCCAGACTTTCCGTAGGTTACTGCTGATTGGAGTGGTTAATGCTCATACCCCCCCACCTTCACCCCAGCAGCGCGGCAGTAATAGTACGTGGAGCGCTGAGGGAACCCCCGGTCTGACCTGTCAGAGGAGGGACGATGAAGCACATAGGCACGCGGCCAATGATTACGGAGGATTTCCCTATAGTATTTGAGTTTGTCTTCCTCTCATAAGCTGGAAAAACGGCTCCAATTTGGACCGGATTCAGCGTGGCGTCCAATAGGGTGCGAGAGCAGAAGTCATCCCTCTGCGGGATGGCTGACTATTCGGCTGTCACTAGCCAGGAAAATAACGTCATTTGTTGCGGGACATCTGCACATAGTGACTCCGAGGGGCTCCCTGCCTCCATTTCCCAATGTCTACTGCCACGGTGCTTGGGAGTCATTCTCTGGCCCTCGTTTCCTCATCTCCATCACCTCCTCCAGCTGTCATGCTCCTCCTCTCTTGTCTACCTGGGTAGAAAATCCATCAATTTCACCAGACAATGCTTCTGCTCAAATAATTTCCTCCTCCCTCACCTCCCTCTCCCTCATTTCTGTCCACCTGGGACCTCATGTGGCACGAGTTGTAGTCGCCACATCTCCAGGTCCCCTGCCAGAACAGATTTTTCAGCATCTGTTCACAGGACATGATGCAGTGGAAAGACGTTATTCATCCGTAGTCATTGGCGACTGAAACAATTAAACGTGGCCTCTCGAATGGCCTCAAACAAACGGCAGGTGTCTGCATGAGCCTGCCACTGGCTGACATCAAAGTTACACAGGGGGAGGTACTTCTGTCTGCATGGATCATAAAAATCGTAAGGCCTTTCTTGTTCATACCAGTCGGTTCCAACATGTGCCAGGCTGGCAATTCAGCGGGTGGAAAACATCGCATATCAGTGCGTGTTGGGGGTAGGCCGTTCTTGCCGCTGCAAATCGAGGAGGGTTGTTCTGGCTTTGTAACGAGATGGATAATGTGCATGCCTACAGTTTCCTGGCCCTTTTCAGAATGTTTCTGAAGATCGGTGGAAGAACTTCAGGAACCTTTTTACAACCCAGATTTGAACACGTAGCGCCATGCCAGGGCGCATCGGACCATCCCTCCTCGGTTGCAGGGCGACACCATGTTCTTCCCATTGTCCGTCACCATGGTTCGATTTGCAGTTGGCGCGGAGAAAGCACACATCGATTTCTTGCTGCATGACGCGGAAGCATTTTCCTCCCCTGTGTGACTTCGTTCGCCGAGAAGCTAGGTGTAGAACTGGTGAACACCGCTGTGCCCTACACATGTGGTATGATGGAGCAGCAGTTCTTGTGGAGGCTCTGAGTGGTGTGTGGTGGTGGAGGAGGAGGAGGCGGAAATTGGCGCAGGAGCAGGCTAGTTTGAAAAACGTGGAGGTGAAAGCGGCGTCTCCTGTCCAAGATTGTTGGTTGTGCCTGGGCAGGAAGCACATTCACCAGTGGGCGTAAGGCACATGTACTGGGCCCTGACCGGTAGTTACAGCTCCAGCGTGCGCGCGCTTTGCCGTGTACCTGGGAAACAAACGATAAGCTTCAAAGGAATTGATCCCACTTTCTGTTCTACATATTTATGAAGTGCTGGTGTACTGCTTTTTGGAAAAGGGAAATTACGGCTTGGAACTCTCCATCTCAGGCTCGGCAACAAGCAATTAGTTCTCCTGAATGGTGCAGAGTCCACCATTTGGAAAAAGGGATGGACTGCAGTTACAACAACTTGGACAGGAGCACGGTCAGCTGCGCACTCTTAGGATGTGGAGCATTACTGTTGTCACTCTTTACTATCGCACTCTATGAACGGAATGATGGCCGCACAATGATGTAGGAGGGCAGGAGCCATCTGGACCGGGGAAGAGGATGTCATAAGAGATAACAGCTGCCTTCTGCAGAGGTTTGGAGCCTTGACTGGCTGAAATGGCATGCGTGCCACTGGACCGCTGCTGCCGCTGCAGCGGCAGGATGGACCACCACATCTGAGGGCACGTTTCTCCCAGGCACCGGAGATGGTGACGCCTGCATGTGTTGAACGGCAGGGCCGTTTGTGACCAACGTAGCTCCTGGCCTTCACGTTCACTTTTTCTGCCCAAGATTCTACATATACCCATAATTTCGGTTCCTGTACGGTGTCTTAGCAATAAGATACTGCCACACGCCGAGTAGTGATTTTACCGCCCCAACGATCCGCACTGAGTGGGACTACTGCCGCCGCTGCCTCGCTGCTGAGCCCCCGTGCGCAGCTACTGTCTTGGACCCTGCTCGAAAGGGGTTTTTCTACCCGTGGCGCTAGGCTCCCGACCTCACCACTGCTGTACCCTGTCTGTTCTCGGCCAACAACATCCACACTTGCTGGTCTGCGCCAGCTGCCTTGACGCGCAAAAGCTGACGCCTCTATCTTTTCTCAATGACGAATGATGAAGCCCTTGCTTCACCCGGGCTCCAAGAGCGGTCTCGCGCTACATCCATCATCTATTTTGCTGTTTTCATTCGTCACTACTGTCCTCATCAAGGTCTTGGTAAGCCGAGGTGACTACTCCTCCACATGAGCCTACCCATTGCCACTCTCCTCACATCTTATTACTTTGCCGCCTAATGCAAGAAGCTGGGGATATTGGTCCCCATTTCTTCGCTTGGCACGTAGCTGTGAATGCCCTCCTCAAATTGTTCTTCCCGCATATTGTGGCGCTGAGCCCATACCAAATAGTAGATCCCTGGCCTGAGGGAACTGGATGGGGCCACAGAGGCGGGCTGCGGACAGGTGAGGACGCTGCACCCGCTCCGAGGCCCAGCCAACTAATTGTTGTGTCTGAGGTTCCCCACAGCACTCTGGCTGGCGGTTCGTCAGATGTCATCTGGGAGGAAGAGGACTGACCTAGTCAACCATCAAGAACCCTTGGGTTGACTGAACAACACACCCGGCCGCTAGTGACAGCGGGGCAGTGTGGCCCTCAACCGTGCGGACCCTGCATGCGACGTCCCCTTGCTGTGCATGCGACCTGGGCCCGTTTCTGAAATGTTCTGTGCCACTGCAACTCGCAGTTGCTGAGCCTGCCACCTCTCTGTCTGGAATCATATGGTTTGTATCTAATAATGTACAGGACACTGTTTAGATGAAGCTTTCTGTATATGATAAATATCACCCTGTTTTTGATCCAAATGAACCAGTAACAAGCTTGGGTAACCCTTGGGTATATAAATTGCGGCTCCTCAAATGGCCAGGCAAAAATTTTATTGTATGTGCGTTTAGAAGCACTGTGTGTTTTACTAAATGTAAAGCACAACAGGCTTATATTAACCTTCACCCTTGTGAATTATGTACAAGAAAAATGTTGATATTTCTGGTTGTTGAAAAAGACGGTTGATTTTTGTCAGCACAGAAGCAAAACAACCTTAATTAACCCCATGGATGTAAATTGCGCAAATAGAATTGAGCCACCACAAACTAGTAGCTTTGTAGCGTGTTACAATTGAGTGTTTTCTACGCCTCAACTAAGAGATACAGTATGTAATTTGCCTTTGTTGTGAAATTAGGATACCATCAAAAAAATATATATATATTTGGAGTTGGAAAAAGACGGTTTATTTCTGTCAGACACAAGCAGCAAAAAACACGTTAATTCACAACCCCTGGATGTACATTGCGCACAAAGAATTTGAGCCGCACAAAACTAGGTTGCGTGTTACAATGGTGCTTTCTACGCCACACAACAAGAGATAAGGTTGCTAATTTGCCTTTGCTTGTGAATAAGGCTACCAAAAAAAAAATATATATATTTTGCGGTTGAAAAAAGGACGGTTATTTTTGTCAGCACACCAGCAAAAAACAACGCTAATTAACCCCATCTGGTGGTATATTGCGCCCAAAGAAATGAGCGCCACAAACTCAGGTGAGCGTGTTAACAAGTGCGTGTTTTCTACGCCACACAACAAGAGATACAGTTTGTATTTGCTTTGCTTGTGAATTAGGCTACCAAAAAAAATTTATTATATTATTTGGCGTTTGAAAAAGACGGTTTATTTTTGTCAGCACATCTGCAAAACAACGCTTAATTAACCCCTGGATGCTGGATGTAAATTGGCAAGAATGAGCCGCACAAAAATAGTAGGTGTTACAAATTGCGTGTTTTCTAAGCCACACCATACAAGAGATACAAGTTGTAATTTGCCTTTGCTTGTGAATTAGGCATACGACAAAAAAAAAATAATATATTTTTGGCGTTGAAAAAGACTGGTTTATTTTTGTCAGCACAGCAGGCCTCAAACAACGCCTTAATTAACCCCTGGATGTAAATTGGCAAAGAATTGAGCCGGCACAAACTAGTAGCGTGTTACAATTGCGGTTTTCTACGCCCCACAAACAAGGATACAGTTGAATTTGCCTTTGCTTGTGAATTAGGCTTACAAAAAAAAAAAAAACATATTTTGGCGTTGAAAAAAGACGGTTTATTTTGTCAGCACAGCAGCCAAAACAAACGCTTATTAAACCCCTGGATTATAATTAGCGACAAAGAAGTGAGCCGCACAAACTAGTAGGTGTTGTTACAATTGACGTGTTTTTTCTACGCCCACCACAACAAGGGATACAGTTGTAATTTGCCTTTGCTTGTTGAATTAGGCTACCCAAAAACAAATATATATATTTGGCGTTTGGGGAAATAAGACGGTTTATTTTTGTCAGGCTATCCTAGCAGCAAACAAACGACTTAATTAACCCCTGGATGTCAAATTGCGCAAAGAATTGGAGCCGACAAATTAGTAGAGTGTTACAATTTGCGTGTTTTCTACGCCACACAACAAGAGATAAGTTTGTAATTTGGACCTTTGCTTGTGAATTAGCTACCTAAAATAAAAATCATATATATTTGGCGTTGAAAAGACGGTTTAATTTTCGTCAGAACACCAGCAAAACACACGCTTAATTAACCCTGGATGTAATTGCGCCACAAGAATTGAGCCGCACAACTAGTTAGCGTTGTTACATTGCGTGTTTTCTACGCAACCCAACAAGAGGATCAGTTGTAATTTGCTTTGCTTGTGAAATTAGGCTACAAAAAAAAAAATATATATATTTGGCGTTGAAAAAAGATCGGTTTTATTTTTGTCAGCACAGCAGACAAAACAACGCTTAATTTACCCCTGGATGTAAATTGCGCCAAAGAATTGGAGCACAAACTAGTAGCGTGTATACAATTGCGTGTTTTCTACGCCACACAACAAGGATACTGTTGTATTTGCCTTTTGCTTGTGATTAGGCTCACCAAAAAAAAAAATTTATATTTGGCGTTTAAAAAGACGGTTTATTTTTGTCAGCACAGCAGCAAAACAACGCTTAATTAAACACCTGGATGTAAAATTGCGCCAAAGAATTGAGCCGCCACAAACTCAGTTAAGCGTGTTACAAGTGCGAGTTGTCTACGCCACACAACAAGAGATACAGTTGTAATTTGCCTTTGCTTGTGAATTAGGCTACCAAAAAAAAATATAGATATTTGGCGGTAAAAATGACGGTTTTTTTTTGTCAGCACACCAGCAAAAACAACGCTTAATTAACCCCTGATGTTAATAAATTGCGCAATTGAATTCAGCAGCGCCAAAATGAAGTGGTTATTTGTATTGTAAAAACGCTGTTTCTTTAATATGAATACAACGAGGAAAACTGGATTAGATCCACTCTTGGATATTGAATGTATATTGCAGCTGCAGTGGACGCACACTGGATTTCAGATCATAATACCCCAAAAAAATCAGAAAATAGAATATCAGAGAACATGTCTATGAGAACAAGCTGAGCAACCACAGAAATCGTGTATAAAAATCAGTTCATTCAGAAAGCGCTATCACCCGCAGCAGCACCATGTCCCTCACAGTACAGTTGAGAGGCAGTAGTAGAGCTCACTGCGGGTCGCGCTCGGTCTTATATAGTGCCGGGTTGACGTCACAGATCCCGCCAGGTCTTCTGATTGGCTTCATTTGCACATGTCATGCAGGCTATGCCATTCTTCCTCCCAGAGTGGATTTGCCCATGTACGCATGTATGCTAGCAGCCATTTTATCAATCAAAAAGCACACTTCGTTTTCCACCCGAGTACCCCCAAAGTTCGAGCTTCGGTCCGAACCGAAGTTTTCCTTGAAATTCTAAAAGAATTCCACTTCGTTAGAATCAATTCGCCCATCTCTACTGACCATAACTCTAAGGCTAGGTCTACACAGCACAGGACAAAAAAAATCGTTGAAAACCAAAACCTAAAAACCGCTTTGAACCTGAGTATTTTTTCAGTATTTTGTCTGAAGTAGTTGGGTTTCCGACAAGTTTTTTTGGGTGGTTTTTAGTTTTTTGTTGAGGTTTCTGGCCTGGTTTTTTGGACGTTTTTTGGGCAGTTTTTAATGTATGCAAAATGCCTATGTCTTGTTTAAACACTTGGACAGTTTTTCAGCAGAGCCTTCCAAAAACCTCGCCAACAACCATGCCAAAAACCACCCAAAAAATTTCCAGAAACCGTCCTGCAGTTTACATAGACTTTAATAGTAAATTTTTTGCTGGACTGTGTAGACTACGGGTCGTGTTTGGTATTAAAGTCTATGTGGATGTTTTTACGTCAGATTTACAGCGGTTTCAAAATACTTAAACCAAAGGAAATCCAACAGGAAATCTTTGCTGTGTAGATATAGCCTAACACTAACCCTGAAGTAGGGTTGGGATGTTTTTTTTTTACCTGGTTTGAATGGGGTTACTTTTTCCCATTCCCTGGTGCTTTCAGTCCCACAGCACTATCGCTCTGACGTCACTTCTATCTGATGTCACTTACAATCCAACAATGTAGGGTTACTTACATATGTAACATTAGGCCACAAGTGAAGTCGGATGGAAGTGACGATAGAGCGACCGTAAGTGCTGGTAACAGGAAAGTTAACCTATTTAAACCCAATAAATAATCCTAAACCTATCCCAAATATAATGTTATGGTTTTTAGCATTAGGACTAGGTTCAGGGTCAGAGTGAAAAAATGTATGTTTAGGATATGCTGAGCCTGAATGTCTTCAGTCAAACTCATGTCAAGTTCAGTCGAACTGATGTCAAACCAAACAGGGACAGTTTCAAGCAATGCTAGTCTGGACAAGAAATATACGTTGTCCAACTGTGTATTGTCGCTTAATAACTGATGTTAAAACACAGACATGATGAATGTGGACACCACAGTACAGAACATCATCAGAAGCAGCAACATCTACTGACTAAGGCGCTGAACAGCTGGCCTTCATTTTGCAAATGCATGAATGCTAATGGTGGAACTTTTCAACACTTGTTACAACGTGCTTCTCATAGACTAATATATTCTATAAGGCTCATGAGAAATGAGCTAGGACTCTTGTAGCACCACCTATTGGATGTAGCATTTCTCAAATCACGTTCGAATCACTGAGTGAGACCTTTAAAATATAATTGACTATTGGCTTATAATTCTCCAGACACCTGCATAGTGCCTTTCCGTAATGAGGAATATTACCCCTTTTGAGCTCTCATAGGTTTGTCCGTGTCAAATTTCACTAAATTTCCTCAATTCCTTTGAATGTTCTAAAATAAACTTTGGGGGCAATAGAGAGTGACATACCCTGTATATTTATCTTATGAATTTATATATGCATAGGATGATGACCACTATGTTTCTTTTTATAGGTTAAGACGGAACAGCTCTTCTGATAAACTAGTCAAAGACGCAAAAGAGAAGGCTAAGAAACTAGACAGAAAAGTCGTCTCTACTTCCAATCTTTTTAGTGGTAAGAGTCTGATATAGATACTGGAAATGTATGTCTTGGAGGTCCTCTGTGACAGACTAGTACAAGTTGTGGTGTCCATGGCAGACAATAACTCTTCTTTTCTGTTATTATGAAATGACAGAATGACTGGTTGCCATGGGCAGAATTTCAAAATACATTGCATTTTTCCTTTGTGACTTTGCATTGACTTCAGAGCATTCCTTATTGTTAAGGTATTGCAGCATGCTCCAGCCTTGGAGTTTTGCTCCTTACTGATGATAATGGGTGAAAGAAAAAACATTTCCACCACGTGGTCATAATAATATGGTTCTTAATTTTTTTTTCCTCCTAGTCTTCCAAAAGCCATAACCTTTTTTTATTTTTCCATCTACATAGACATATGAAGGCTTGTATTTTTGTGGAGCAAGACAAACTTTTTAATGGTGCCATCGACCGTATCTTAATGGGAAATGGAACAAAAAAATTCTAAATGGTGTGAAATGTAAAAAAAAACCTTACTTATTCCATGATTGCATGGTTTTTGTTTTTATTGTATTCACTCTTTACTACGAATAATGTGTTATCTGCATTCTGCAGGTCAATACAATTGCAGGGATACCAAATATGTAGGGTTTCCGTTATGTTTTAATACTTGTAAAAAATAAAAAAACATTTTCTATTTCTTAAATTTGCACGGCAGCGCCATAATCTATGACCAACAACTTTTTTGTTTTTCCACCTATCGACCTGAGTGAGGGGGCATTTTTTTGCAGACAGAGATACATACGACTTTTTGATCACTTATTATTCCAATTTTTAGGAGACCAAAAAAACCACCATTCTGGCATTTGAAGTTTGGATAAATGATCTTTTTTTATACTTTTAAAAACTTTTTTTTTACTTTAACATTCAGTTCCCTAGGGTTCTTGACCACTAAGGAGTGCAATTGCTTGTACACTCTTCTGCATTTTATAAATAATGGCCTGATGCAAGAAGTAATAGAAGTGATTACATAGCGGCTATGGAAGCTTTCATTAGGCTTCCAGCTGCCAGTGTAACCAATTGGCACTTCGGGATCTCGTTGTGGGGGGCTGATCGGAATGCGGAAGCATATAAAGATTAAACAGGAGGGATCAGAGACGGCCTAGTTCCCTGCTATTAGCAACGGGTGTCAGCTATTCCCATAAAAGTAGTTCTAGTAATGTTTTCCACAACTAAAAAACTAAACTAACAAAAAAAAAAACTAACAAAAAAAACCAGAACACAATTTTTTATAAAAAGTAGAAAGTATTTAGAAAAAAAATTCTTGTTCCATGTGTGATCATTTATCATGCACATGGCATATATAATATAATATTTAGTGTACATTCATTGTCCTGCTTTGCTTCTCATGCATGTTTACATCTTTTTTTTAAAAGGACATATTAATATCTTTCAGGTTCCTCTACAACAAAACGGGGAAATTATAACATAGGTGAGTATTCAACACTTCAAATAATATTTGCTCCTGTATTCATGCTGCACAAAACATACAACACTATGCCACTAGGGACAGTTCTCCTTATAACTATTATGTTCATAGTGCAATATCCAAACAAACAAAAAAGAATTGCTAGTGATTTCCCAGAGTCTTCATTCATCTCCCTATGATGTTTTCTGTGATAGTTTGCGCATTTTTTTTTGCTGTTTATAGATTCCCTTCACTATAGCCGAGCAGCTGTTTTAAGGCTGGTTCCCTTTGCCATGTAAGACCTCAAATTTCAGGATCCTTTGTTATGCTTTGTCTATCTTCCTCCCTTCCATCCTCAGTCTTAAAGCATGACCCCGGTTCTCTCCCACATGCTGAAAGCCATAGGAGGCAGGGCCAAAAAGGTGTGTCTTTAAAAGCTGCCCTGAAAAAGCCAAACCTCTTTAACGACCTGATCTCCTGGGCTCCACACAGGGCTGTTTCCTATGTGTCAAGACACACAGACCCAGTGATTCCCCACAGAAAATGTTATGAAAACACATCACAAAAATGCCTATTAGAGTTAGGGTATGTTTACACGGCTTATTTTGGGGTGCATTTCACGGCGTACTGCGCTTAATACGTGGGGAAATGCGCCCCATAATTACGGTAATACATAGCTCTCATAGAGAACTATGGATTACGCCTCCTCTCCCCGCTCGTAAAATACATATGGAGCTGTGTATCATTGGAGGTATCAGACTATATGGAGCTGTCTGTCATATAATAGGAGGTATCAGACTATATGGAGCTATCATATAATGGGAGGTATCAGACTATATGGAGCTGTCTATCATATAATGGGAGGTATCAGACTATATGGAGCTGTCTATCATATAATAGGAGGTATCAGACTATATGGAGCTGTCATATAATAGGAGGTATCAGACTATATGGAGCTGTCTATCATATAATGGGAGGTATCAGACTATATGGAGCTGTCTATCATATAATAGGAGGTATCAGACTATATGGAGCTGTGTGTCATGTGATGTGTTGTATAGGTGTCAGTATCATATAGGGCACTCATGTGATGTGTATATAGGTATCATATAGGCGGGTGTCTAGGGCGGCACCTCTTAGGGCCAGGTGGTCATACAGCATAACAGCCTAAGGGTGCTCTCACACAGCGCCTTTTTGATGCGTTTGTTAATGTGTGTTTTTTGTGTAGGTCGGCACAACAATTGATGCTGTACATTATTGCACAAAAATTGCGGTAAAATCAAGATTTTTGCACAGCAGCAATGTACAGTATTAATCACCGCGCCTTTCTACACGAAAACACACACATTAACAAACGCATCAAAAAGACACTGTGGGAGAGTAGCCTTATGCTGTCTGACTCCCTGGCCATCTCACCTATATATAATCTTATTAGACCTTCCATCTAACTAGGAGACCTGTCCACTCTGAAGCCAAGGGGCCCCAGTGTCTTTCCTGCCCCCCCCCCCACCACCACCACCGCCGCCGCCTTCATTTCTTATAAAATTCTGGGAAAATGAATTCTGATTTGTTGCTATGGGTGAGAATGTCTGTCATAGATCATAATCATGGGGCGTGGCTTTTGTAAAGGGGTGTGGCATAATATGAAAGGGGCGTGATATGCTAATTAGTTAATAGGGGCGTATTAGGGTTTAGTGCCTAGGGCAGCACGACCTATAAATACAGCCCTGTAGGTAGGTTAATTTTAACATTGAGAGATAGATTATGCAAAATAAAATCCAGAAAACTCTTGTTGGCAAGCACAGTAGTCTGACTTTTTTGTAGTTGATGATGAAGTTTGCGCACATGTCCGGAGGAATTTTGGTCCACTCCTCTTTGCAGATCATCTGTAAATCATTAAGATTTTGAGGCTGTCACTTGGCAACTTGGAGCTTCAACTCCCTCCATAAGTTTTCTATGGGATTAAGGTCTGGAGACTGGCTAGGCCACTCCATGACCTTAATGTGCTTCTTTTTCAGCCACCCCTTTGTTGCCTTGGCTGTATGTTTTGAGTCATTGTCTTGCTGGAAGATCCAGCCACACACCCCGTGTCTTGGTGGAGGGAGGGGGGTTGTCACTCAGGATTTTACGGTACATGGTTCCAGCCATTCTTCCATTGATGCAGTGAAGTAATCCTGTGCCCTTAATAGAGAAACACCCACAAAACATAAGGTTTCACCACCATGCTTGACAGTGGGGTCGGTGTTCTTTGGGTCATAGGCAGCATTTCTCTTCCTCCAAACACTGTGAGTTGAGTTAATGCCAAAAAGCTCAAGTTTTGTCTCATCCGACCACAGCACCTTCTCCCAATCGCGCACATAATCATCCAGCTGTTCATTGGCAAACTTCAGGTGGGCCTGCACATGTGCCTTCTTGAGCAGGGAGACGTTGCGGGCACTGCAGGATTTTAAACCATTATGGCGTAATGTGTTACCAATGGTTTTCTTGGTGACTGTAGACCCAGCTTCCTTGAGTTCATTAACAAGTTCCCCCCGTGTAGTTTTAGGCTGATCTCTCACCTTCATCATGATCAAGGATGCCCCACGAGATTAGATTTTGCATGATGCCCCAGATCGATGTCGATTGCCAGTGATTTTGTATTTTTCCCATTTTCTTACTATTGCACCAACAGTTGTCTCCTTCTCAGCCAGCGTCTCACTTATGGTTTTGTCACCCATTCCAGCTTTGTGCAGGTCTATGATCTTGTCCCTGACATCCTTAGAAAGTTCTTTGGTCTTGCCCATGTCTGTCTGTGGACAGGAGTCTTTTATAAAGGTAACTATTTATGACAGCTGTCCTTAATGCAGGTAACGAGTCGATTAGGAGCATCTAACTGGTCTGTAAGAGCCGGAAATTTTAATGGTTGGCAGGGGATCAAATACTTATTTCTCTCAGCAAAATCCAAATAAATTTATATAATTTATACAATGCGATTTTCTGGATTTTAGACTGTTCATGTCTCTGTCAGTGGGAAAACTTACAAAATCAGCAAGGGATCAAATATATAATATATTATATATAGCATATATATATATATATATATATATATATATATATATATATATATATGTGTATATATATTATATATATTCAATTAGGTTTATCTGTATTTCCTGGTAATTCATTAAGCAAAAACAATATGCTGTGCTATACTGTGCTGGATGTTGAACCTTCATTGATGAAACACTGTTATCATGTCCTAAGGATGGGCCTACGGGCCTGAATAATTTTTCACACAGAATTTTTCTATCACTTTTCAAAACATTTATAATACTATAAACTGCAGCCATATTTGTTACTGTTCTATATTTATATATGAAAGTGCCACTCTACACAATTATGGTATTCTGTAAAAATAACTTATTTAACATGTTATCATAGTGAAATTTTTTAAAGGGGTTTCCTCATCAGGCTGTTTCACAGAGCCTGCTCTGCACAGCCAGTCTGAGGCTCTCACTTCCTGTCCAGGCTGTGGGTGGTTCTACAGAATTGACTGACATTTAAGCTCTGCTATTCCCAGCTGAGTCTGGTAGAAAGACATTGCTAGTAGAATGTTTTAACAGCAGGGCAGAAGACTACATAGCTGTAAGGGGGTTAAAGTCTGTCAGTAACATAAATTAACAAACTCCTGTTCTGCTGATAACAGCAAGGAGTGACTTCACCATGGTCAGCCACTGCAGCTGGAGTAAAGAGAGTAGAGAGATGTTGGTAACCTAGGGAAGCTTGTGTACACAAGCAGAAGATAAGATCTGCTACAACTCTGAAAGCAAGCAAAATCAGAATAGCACTGTATAAAGTAATAGTCTTTATTTACACTTGCCAACATGTTTAAAGCTAAATCAATTGGCCCCTTTAATGAAAGTGAGACATCACAGTATACCAAAAGTTTTTAAAAAAAATAGGGTTATATATAGGTTTATTACTTGGTTAGTCCCATAATTCTGAATAATTACGAAACTTTATCAATGGACCCCAAGCAAGATTACCAAAAGGGACTGTATGACATTCCATTGAGAAAGGTCCGTAAGGGACCGAAACGTCAGGAGTTATGTTGCTAACCAAGTGTCAAATCTATGTATCACCCTATTGCTTAAAGCCTGGAGTATAGTTTGTTGCCTCATCACACTTATTAAGAAAAAGCTCATGAAACTTTTAGAATTTTCTATATTTATTTCATTCATTTATATAGCACCATTATATTCCACTGCGCTGTACAGATATTGTCATTATTCACATTGTTTCCTTCCCCAATGGGACTCTAAATTCCAGAATACCCTATCAGTATGTTTTGGAGTGTAGGGGAAACCAGAGTACTGAGAGATAACTGATGAGAACATGGGGGAGCATAAAAATTCCTTGCAGATATTGTCCTTGGTGCGATCAGGACCCATGTGCTGCAAAGCAACAGTGTTAACCACTGAGCCCCCGAGCTGCCCATATTTCTGTATAAATTTGACCTAAAACTATACCAGTATTTCTTACAAATCCTAAGAGTAGATAGAAGACCAAATCAAATAAATGAGTCAAAAGTATAAGACTTGGTCATTTATTTATTGAAGAAAATGATCCAATATCACTTATCTGTGAATACAACAGTATGTGAATGTAGCTTTCAGTTTTTGGTATGATACCCTTGTACAGTATTAACTGCATTTAAGCATTTTTTCAACACTACTCACAAATGAATCAAAAACAATAAAAAAGTCCACAATTATTATTATTAGTTATTTTAGAGCGCACTTAGTTCCAGAGCACGGTACATTCAGGTTTCATACATAACATAGATTAAACAAGTACGAAGGTGACGATTAATAACTAACAACTGGTACAGAAGGAGAGAGGTCCCTGCCCGTGAGGGCTTACAGCACGGGTGTCAAACACAAGGCCCACGGTCCAAATCCGGCCCAGGGCCTTGTGCTTTTCGGCCCGCCGTGATCTCCCTGACTCCGCACGGCTGTTTTACCACAGCCACGCAGAGTCAGTCAGCAGCTACATGCTCGGTGCAGCTGCTGGTACAGGAAGAAGGCAGGAGGGATCGTTTCCCTCCTACCTTTTCCCTTTGTATGTACTGTGCTCGGTGAGCTATGTGGAGTATCTCCTTTGCTACAAGGGGGCTATGTGGGGCATCTCCCTGGCTACAGGGGGGCTATATGGGGCATATTACCTGGCTGCAGAGGACATATTACCCTGCTACATGGGGCAATTATCTGGCTGCAGGAGGCATATTACTACCTGGCTACAGGGGGCAAAATACCTACCTACCTACATGGGCAGTTATAACTGTCATCTACAGGGGGCTTTATACCCACTTATTTACCTACAAGGGTCATATGTACCTATCTACCTATGGGGGGCTAATATATTCTTTCTGGTTCCCCTCAAAGGGCTAATTATAATAGCAATACTGTACAAATGTAAACAGTTAAGGAGAAATTCCATTTACACAGTTCTAAAATTATGTTGGCCCTTAAAGGCCCTTTAAGGAACGCCGTGAGGCTGATGTGGCCCCCGGTGAAAACGAGTTTGACACCCCTGGCTCACAGTGAACAAGGGGGCAGTTGGGTAAATATAGTAAGTAGCAGGAATAGAGCTATGATGACTCCACATTAAATGTGTTGGGCAGATCTTTGTTTAGGGAATAACAGGGAAAGGACTGGGACAAGGTATTCTGGTCTCCTAGGCAAATAAGGCACATAGTGCCCCCAGTAGGAAAATTCAGCCCCATCTATGCCTCCTTGTGCCCTCTTCATGCCTTTGATGAAGTGGTGACCTAGGCAGTCCCCTACCTTTACCTACCGATCGTCCCGGCACGGTAGAGATAGTTGTACGCTCTACCCATGGTACCTACTATATTTACCCAACTGCCTCCCTGTGAACTTTTTTTTTATTTATTTGTCAGTAGTGTTGTGTTTTTGACTTCACGTATTTTAATAAACCTAGTAAAGGTTAAGTTTTCAGTCTTTTCCAGTGATTATGTTGCAGCTCATCTTGATGATACTCTGTGTGTGACCCAGTTTGGGTTAACCGATATTTACCTCGTTTTGTCATTTTCTAAATGTTTCCGGTATTGGGGATTAGTCCTGTATATTGGCTTGAAGGATCATTCCTCTGTACAAACCAGCTTCAACTTTGTTGTGGTGGTAGTTTCCTCCCATGAACTGCTCGCTTCAGGTCCTTCCACAACATTTCTTTAAACATATCTTTATTAAAGGATTGAGTGATTACATCAGCATATAGGAAGGCATTAAACTTAACACTAAACAACACAAAAGCAGAGAACCTCCCGTGGGGACAATTCCTGAGCGGAACAAAACTAACAATCGTGGACATAACTTAATAGTACGAAAAGAGAGACAATATCCAAATGTCATCAATAGAAATTACTAAAGTCAGTACAGAACATTTAGAGGACAATGTTAGAGTTAACCAAAGTTCCAGAGAGATTTTTTTTATTCAAATGTTATGGAGATAGTCTCGAATTACAGGCCAATTAAAGTTAACCCTTCTAATTATGTCAACTATTGCCGGGGCAGAAGGATCTTCCACAACATTTCTATTGGGTTCATTTCAAGACTTTGACTTTTCATTCCAAAACTTTCACTTTATTCTTCTTTAATCATTCTTTGGTTGAACTACTTGCGTGCGTAGGGTATGTGTCTTGCTACATGACCCTTGTTCTCTGGAAATTCAGCTCAAACACATATGTATCTTCCTGAGGTTTCAGTCATTTACGAACATTTCTCTATGGTATGTCACATTGTCCCCTCTGGTAATTTTGCTTAGGATCTGTTGAGCAAGACTCTTATTAGACTGAAATGTCCAGAATTGTGGGGCTACCCAAGTGATTAATCTCTTCATCACCCTATATTTTAAAATTGGTGTAAACTGCAATGTCTCAAAAAAGAAATATGAATGTACAGTATATGAAATAACAATTTTTACAGGATTCTACAATTGCTTAACAATAGTCCTCAAGTGGCATCTATGTTCAAACATGATCTTGATCTCCAGCATCATCCTAGTACAAAGTACATGTTTATAACAGATCTTTACATGATGGCATAATGAGCTAAAATTACGTTCTGTAATAAATAACCTCTTTTTCTGCATAGATGGGATGAGCGTAAAAGTTTTTCTCCGTGGCCGGCCAATTACAATGTATATACCTTCTTGCATCAAGAACCATGATGACCAGAAGCCAGAACTTCCCAGTGAGAAGCTGCAGTTAGAGTGGGTGTATCCTTAACTTGATGTAAGGTGCCCGGGCAGGGGCACTAGAATTACCAGTGTGCAGTACCAAGAAGCTTTGGGATCTCGGTAGACTTTACTAATGGTACTTCACTCACGGCCGTCCAGTTACAATACAGACAGATCATTATAATACAAGAAGGGCACCCCTCTTTTGTCTCACTACATACCATAAGATTGCTTTGGCAGCACCTGTGTTACAGTCAATCAGAAATGACCTGCCGGCACCTGCATGGCGATCTCCCAGACCAGGCAGCAGTGGAGTTCACCTTGTCTAATAAGCTAAAAGGCCAAGGACTTAACCTAGAAAAAGTGAACCTGGCAAATGGCGACATAGTTGCTCTCAGCCTCTGTTCCCCTCTTTCCCTATTTCTGTCTGTCTCTATTTCTTTCTCTGTTTCTTGGTCTTATTCTGTGTATAATCCTCTTCTAATTAGACCCAATGTAGGCGATCTCTGTCTGTCTCTCCTCCACTGCCAGCTGATGGATAGAAGAACCCTTTATGCTGGAACACCTAACACTAACTATTGAGGGGCTCCAGGCATAAATACTGTTTGGCAGCAGTTTAATTCAGTTAGGAATGTCAATGATCCCCATAGACTTCAATAGAAAATTCAAGCTTTAGTCTACACAGTTAGGATTTTCTGACGGTCGGATTTATAATCTGAAAACCGTCCAAAAAACGTGGAACATGCAGATGTACTGTTCAATGATTAGTGGGGGGGGGTGGCCGAATCCGCAAACCGTGGACAGAAACGTCTCCCAAAACCATTCAAAAGATGATAAAATACAGAACAGATTCTTTAAACAGAATCTGACCGGCATTTACCACTGCCATGTGGACGAACCCTAACCCTCCACTGCCCAAAGAAAGTGCTAAGTCATTATTAACATACATTTATACTAGCATACAAGATATTACTAGATATACTAGCAATACAATACAAATTTTTTAATGTTACACCTGCATACACTCATATAAGAGCACTCTCTACATGCATGTGAATAGAACCTGATGAATACTAAAACCTGAAATACACTTCTATACTATACTATACTAATCTATACTAGACTCTTCTCTGAAACCCCTTCCACATGGCTGTATTTTGGTCACTAGTTCATATCAGCATTTGTAAGCTAAAGCCAGTAGTGAGACCTACAGAGAAATACATCATTTGCACCTCTTCCACTACTCAGACCTGCTGCAGGCTTTGGCTTACAAAAACTGATGCAAAATCCTGACCAAAAAGCTGCTGTGTCAAAGTGGCTTTAGGCTATGTCTACACAGCACTGGATTTTCATTGGATGTTCAGCGGATTCAGTATTTTGAATCTGCCGAAATTCCGACTGTACCCGGCACTGTGTTGACCTCGATAGAAAATCTGTGCTGTAGTCTACACAGCATGAATTTATTTACTGAGGGTTTCCTAAACTGTCAGCCATCTGACGAAATATAGAACATGTTGCACATTCCCGCCCGATTCCCGTGCAGCCCAAGTACTGAGCCACCGGGATTCTGAAATCCAACCATGGTTTTCTGCGAAAAAAAATGGCGGTGCAGCGAAGTTAAAAATACCGTTGGATTTCCTCTGATATTTTAAATTTGCTGTGTAGACATAGCCCTAGTCTGTTGTTCTTTCTAAAAAATACAAACTTGGCGCAATTGTCAGCCATGTCAGAGATGTGGAGTCTTTATTCACCCTGTCACAGACTGTAAACTTGTATACATAGACTTTATCTCACTCTTTCCTATATGTCTCCTTCTTCAGCTGCGGTAGCCTTCATGACATCACATATACACATCATGGAAGATGGGATTACAGAGTCCTTTTCTTGGGTTACACAGCAGTTTCTATTGTAGAATCAGTCATTCGGCCTTTAAAGGAGTTTTATCGTTTGAACTGTTCGTGCTCTTCAGCTAATTCTCTGAGATTGAATTAGAAATCCAGGGGTGTGTCTCTCCTCTCAGCAGGCCTTGTCTCTCCTCCCAGGAGGCGTGTCTCCCCTCACTGAAGAACTGTGACATCATCATTTTGTATGAAGCAGGGGATGCAGAAGGTTGTCTGGATAGAACCGCTCTGTAGCCTCCTGCATGCGTCTTATGTCTGCAGCCTTCAGGCTCCACAAGCTCCTTGCTGTGCTATATGCAGTTATACACATGAGACATGTGAGGAGTGTACACAGCCCCCCTTCCCCTCTGTTACCAGGCAGCAGACTGGGTTATATGGAGCAATGCACACTGCCCTCCTACCCTTCTCTCCCCCTGTTAACAGGAAGGAGACTCTATAATACTGTGTTATATGAGGGGATCTGTGACTTAAATAGGCAGTCATTGCCCAGATCATTCACCTTAGAGCTGGGAGATGTGTATATAGCCAGCAGACCTTGGTTTCACTATCGATTTTAACAGCTCAGAGGGGAGAAAACACAGTGTGCAGGCAGCCAATCACAGAGCAGGGGCGTGGCTAGGGCATTTCCTGTCTGGGGGCGTATCCCAACAGACTGAATTAAATGTCAGCCAGCCAATTACAGTTCAGGGGGCGTGTCTAGGGGGGAAAAATGTCCAGGGGGCGTGTCCTGACCAGCAGCAGAAACAGAATACAGATTTACAGAAAAGCTCATATCTGCTAAACCAAGTGACAGAGGTAAATCAAACCAATTACAAAAGTGCTTATTTTTAGTGTCCCCATAATCTGAGACATGATCTTTGTAGCGATAAAACCCCTTTAAGAAAGCAAACATGAAAATATTTAAAGGTCAGCCGTCATCATAAAAATGCAGTCAAATCTATGGACATTGTGTTATGGAGTAGGAGGAGTTGAGCAAATTGATATATAGTTTTGTGGGAAAAGATACAGTTTGACTTGAAATTTATTCATTTAAATCTCTGCATAATCTGGATTTAGGAGTGGTGTTCTAAATCCAGGGTGTTAGGGAGTTCCTAATCCGTGATTTACAGCCTGTTCTGTAGAAGCATTAATTTAGAGAAAACTGTCAATCACGAAGGAGGACAGCCCACTGGACTCCTAAACCCAAATTAAGGAAGGATTTAAATGAATAATGTATACTGAAATTATAGTAAATCTTTTTCCACAATCTGCTTTAACCTGATGCTGGCAGATCAGACTGCAAGTTTACAGTTACAGATTCCCTTTCATTTCTAAAGATAAGTGTAGTACTTTATTAGCATATTCTGTGGCAGATTTCTATAACAAATAATTTACTGCACAACGTACGGCCTATGGGTTGCTTTCCCTGGCAGTGGATATCCGGTGGCCTGTGAAGGGACCAGGCTTGTGCAAACACTGCCCCCACAATGGTTGGTATCACCCGATTTTGGGCATCAGGTTGTCATTCTCAGTTGGTCTAGGGGCATTTCCAGATGGTTCAAGGCTGCTTTAGTTCCCAGAGCCTGCCTAGTTGTGCAGGTCTGGTGTAGGGGCACTTTTGTATTTCTGAAGCTGTAAAACCTGTGATTTAAAAGAGGTCAAAATCCAGGGCACACAATATATTTAAGTTGCAAAAAAGTTAAATATTTTATTGGACAATACACAAAAGTGCTAAATTATGGGGGGGAATATTTGAAGGAGACCAAAAGAGGAAAAGTCCAGAAACTCAAAATATAATACCCAGAGGAGGCAAAACATGGCAAATCAACTGGTAGGAAGTGTGATGCTTAAAGGCAGCCAAGGGGTAAGGTCAGTCTGAATTCCCATTCCAAGCCTGGAAGGTGGTTTAGACTCCAGTGGTGCAACCCCAGTCTGGAGTCTGAATCTGTGTCCATCTTTCTCTCTAATAGCAATAGTCCATAAAGTGTTGATGTTGCACTGGTATTGGTTTCATAGTATGAGTATTCTAGGATATACCTGGAGAATGTGCGACGCTTCGGGTTATCCTAGGCCTTTTTCAAGCAGCAGGCTGTGGAGGTAATGTGTAAAGGTAGGAATATTATATAAAGGAGTAAGTTCCCACCAGGTTTGGAATATCCCTTGGCTACCTTCAAGCATTACAATTTCTGCCCACGCATGTTAACAGTTGGTTTGCCACTTTTTACCTCCTCCCGCTATTATATTTTGAGTTTCTGGACTTTTCCTCTTTTGTTCCTATCTTATCTTCCGCCCATACGTTTGCACTTTTGTGCATTGACCAGTAAAATATTTCACTTTTTGGTACTCAAACATTGTATATTGTGTGCCTTGGATTTTGACATGTTGTATTTGCAGTTACTCCTTTTGGGCAGGCTCGGACTGGCCCACAGGGGAATAGGAGAAAGCCCCGGTGGGCCCCAGAGCATGGTAGACCTAAAGTTGTTTTTTAACTCCATATACATTCCCAGAAGAGGCAAAAAAGCATAGAAGGAGAGGCAAAAAGCTAGAAGCAGAGTATAGGAGGTATCTACAGTCATTTACAGTAGATGTAAGGTGGGCCCATAAAATAAACTCCACCGGTGGGCCCATAAAAACTCAATTGGTGGGCCCCTAGTGTGAACTCCACCTGTGGATCCTAAACTCCCCAGTCCGACACTGCTTTTGGGGATAACCTTTCTACAGAGCACCTCCTCAAGTGGTGTGTGTACCGTACCATTCCACAGAATCTGTGACTTAGGCAATCGTCTCACTGAATTTTGATCAAGGAGATTTCCTTAACCTTTCCTGTGCCTTTAGTTATGGTTGTCGTGGGCGGGATTCCCGATGCAATCTACGTATGTTGCAGTCTGGAGAAGTTATCTATTTCACTGCGTGTGTCATAGTCATCTGTGATGTGAACCGTGGAACCCAGCGCCACTTCTTGAGGCACACAGACTGTGTTCGCTGGTAAGTCAGGTTTTTTGAGGTTCTGGTTAGTGCATTTAATATTATCAGACATTGTAATCATTTGTGTGCATTGGGTAAATTCCTATCCCAGCTGTAGAACTAGGACTATCACTTGAGAAAAGTGGCCAAACCAGCATTTCTAGCACAATCATGGTTGTTACATGTGGTAGTCTTGTTGTTTTTTTCTTCATTAAAGTCAATGAGGAAAACAAACCACACATAAGACAGGCTGTGGTTTGGGAAAGAATGCAGCATAGACTAGAAAGCGCTTGGCTGAGAACCACAGTTGTAAACAAGGCCTAAGGGCAATGGCAAAACACAGCTCGGCTTAAAGGGAACCTTTCAGGTGTGTATCGCTGCCCTATGTGAGAGCAGGATAGCACAAAGACAGAGAAGCTGAGCTCTGTGATTTTGGTTTATGTAATTTGAAGCTGGATTTCTGTGTAAAAAGTAGATTAAATCCTGACAGGACTCCTAGAAGAGACACTAAGGGCCACATGTATGAACCTATTTAGGTCTAAAACTCACTTTTTTGCCTATAGGTTACTATGGGCAAAAAAGTGTTTTAGACCTAAAAAGTTTTCATACATGTTGCCCTAAAAGTCCTGCTTATCCCACCCACATACAGTGATTGATTAACAGTTTTCTCTGTATAGACACATTCTCAAGCTGTCAATCATTGTGGCGGGGAAAGCAGGACTCTCACGGTTTTTTCCCAGTAGTCCTGTCAGGATTTACTCTCCTTTTTACTCAGAAATCCTGGTCCAAATCATATAAACTTATATATCACAGAGCTCAGCTTCTCTCTCTGTATCACATCCAGCTGTCAGATTGGTTAGCATAAACGACCTGAATAATTTAAGAAGAAGAATATAATGCATCAATGTACACTGACGAGCAAAAGAGTAACAATGTTTTGAACTTTTGACTTTCAGGCTCCATATCTCACCATTTACTACTACAGCTTTGAATGTGAGATTTACATCATTTTATAGACAGTTCTCTTCTACACGTTCCCAGTGTTGGTACACACTAGTCAACTCACTTGGGTACACATACAGCTTTTTCTTCAACTCTACCCACAGGTCTTCAATTGGGTTGCGGTCTGGGGACTGTGGGGGCCAATCAAGCAACTATACTTCACAGTCAATGAACCATTTCTTCACCATTCTCAATGTATACTTTGGGGCGTTGTCCTTCTGGAACACTATGTCGTCATTTTCATACCCATAGTACTCGAGTGTATGAAGTAACTCATCTTGTAGGACACTCACATATAGCTTAGCATTGAGGTCACCCTCAATCCTGGTCAAGTATCCAACATCTTTGGCTGTGAAACATCCCCATATCCTCAGGCTTCTTCCACTGAACTTGACAGTTCCTTCAATTTCTTGATCCATTAGCCCCCTTATCCCTTGGTTCCCCCAGACTCATTTGCACCCATAAGAGCCCGGTCTATTGACTTTAGTCTCATCACTCCAAATCACCCATGTTCAATCTTCTTCTGTCCACTTCTATACTTTTTTGCAGACTCGAGCTGATGCTTCTTATCACGATATTGAAGTCGAGCTTCTTCCCCTTTTTGCAGGCCACCACATCCGACTTGTGGTGGCCTGCATCGCACGGTGCTTGTATGAACATCTGTAATCCCACTATTACGAAGCAAATGAGCCACCTCCACTGCCGTGTCTGTCGTTAGAACTGATAGACCTTGTGACGAGCTGAATTGTTGGCTCCGATATTTTGCCTGAATGTCCACCTCCTGGCTTTGGAATGGATGGATGGACTTAATTTTGTATTCTTCCAACTTCCGACTTCCAATTTTCTTGACAAAGAGATCACTATTGATGAGCTGGATGATGCTGTTTCTCTTTTCTTGGGAAACCTTCTTCAAGGTTCTCAATTCTCGATTCGAACCAGTGACTTTTCCCTTGGGAATCAACCTAATAACACACTGAGATATTAGGAAATATGAGAACAGGTTGTAGTTTGTAGTACAGAAGAAGAAAAAGATTGTCCCACCACCAGGAGCAAAACAGTAACAATGCAGTAACATGACAAGAATATGCATATCTGCATGTATGACATAGCCAAGAATGTTGTCTATAAAACGATGGTAGTCTCATGTTCAAAGCTGTAGTGGATGGTGAGATAAGGAGCATGAAAGCCAAAAGTTCAAAACATGGTTACCATTTTGCTTGTCAGTATTTATTATTTAGTAAAAGTATCTAGAGATGGGTGTTTGTTTTTTTCATAATATGGAATATTCAGGATTCATGTTTGGCACAATGAAGAGAAGCTAGCACCTATAAGAATGTCTCTTTGTAAGATCTAGCCTGTCTATACTGATAGTCCATTGATTTCAGTGAGCCTCATGTAAAATTTAATTTTTGTTGTAGTGTTGCTGCAGGGGGATTAGATTTGTACAACATTTATGCCCCAGTTGTATGTTTTGCACCAAACTTTGGCGCATTTGTGCCATTTTGGCACGGCAAGCTCCCCGCAAACTTGACGCATTCAAAAGTGTCATGTCTGTCGCATATTGCGCCACGTTTCGGTGTACGACCATTCATTCATCTGTGGAACAGGGCTAAGACAGGTTTTTAGCCGCAAAGCACAATAGAAAACTGGTGCAGCCCCGTTCATACAGTTTTTGCCCTTACTGCCTTAATCCCTTCTAGATAATAATTTATTACTTGGAATCCTATCATAAGGACATCCAATGATCAATTTATGTTCAGGGACAGGATCACAGGTCTGTCTGCTTAAGATAGTCTATTTGGCTTTATTTTTTGTTAACTTTTTACATATGTTTTGTTTTCTCCACAATAAATACTCACATAGTCTAGCGGTGCACCCTGACGGAGTGAAGGTGGCCTCTGGACAAACAGCGGGACTGGACAAGGATGGTAAGGTGAGAAACGCAGACATTTGTAGGCAGAATCACCATATAGTGGTAAATACCAGTGTACACTGGCTCTGCAGACTGTATATTACCTGCATACATTGACTATATAGTGGTAACTACCAGTTTACACAGACTCTGCAGACTGTATATTACCACCATACAGTGACCATATAGTGGTAAATACAAGTGTACACAGGTGCTCTGCAGACAGTGCAGTTACATTTAGTGACTCACAGGTGACATTATGTCTGAGTCATTCACTTTCTATTTTCTTCTCCATCTGGTCCAGACCGTCATGATGACTTCTCCCGGCCACCACTCGTTCCTGCAGAATTTACAACACAAACATGTTAGAGTCCTCACTTTTCTATCATCTTTCTATCTGTCCCCCCTCCCCATGTAAAAACTCTCCATCCATAGTGCTCCAAATGGTAATAATTACGCTGTTGGTGCCCTGGTAGTCAGGTAAGTAGGGCCCCTGATAGTTAGGTATATAGACCCCCTTAGTGGGTAGATATATAGCCTCCTGAAAGTAGTTATATAGGGCTACCCATAGGTAAACAGGTATATAAGACCCCCTCTTGTAGTTAGGTATATAGGGCCCTCAGAAGGTAGGTAGAATACCCCCAGTAGGTAGGTAGAGACCTTGCAGTAGGTAGGTAGAGTCCCCCTAATAGATAGTGGCACCCCAGGAGGTGGGCAGGTAGATAGGGGCCCTCCAGTAAGTAGGTAGATAGATGCCCCCAGTAGGTAGGTAAGTAGATAGAGGCCCCTAGTAGATAGGGACCCCCCATAAGTAGGTAGGTAGTTAGAGGCCCCCAAGTAGGTAGGTTGGTAGATAGGGGCCCCCAGTAGGTAGGATCTTTGAGGCTCCCCAGCAGGTAGGTAGTTAGAAGGATCCCAGTAGATAGGTACTCACCTCTCCACGCTCCCTCTACGAGTCACTTCATCGTCCGACTACGCAGAGTCACATGGCAGGGGCAGGGGTGGCATAGCTCTCTCTGCCCCGCCGTTCATCTCAATTGTATGCATGTCACATTCAATTGGAATAGCCTATATGTCAGAAAGAACAGGGCTAAAGCCTGTTCTTTTTATCATTACTGTGAAACAAGGGGACAGTAGCTGGTACCGGCCGCAGGCCCCCCTTTGTTTCAAAGAGTGGCTGTGCCCCGTACTTTCTATTAAGGTCAATGGAAATAATTTTCTTTCAGTTTTCAATGAGGATTTCAAGGCAAAATCCATGTAGAATCAGCCTTGAAATCCTTGTTGTGTGAACATACCCTTTTAGTACTTTCCCTTCTATAGGCAACTTATTTTATAATAAAGGTCAGAATTTCCCCTCATGTTCTCTGCCCTATTAGTCAAATCACTACTTCTTGTAAAACAATTAATTTAAAGGGATGTTCCAAGAGTTGTAAAAGCTTGTTTGTCTGTCGGGGCATGATTAAAAATAAAAGGAAAGGTTCATACTTACCTCCTGGACGCGCCCGTTCAAGCCAGTAGTAGCAGTGAACTGTTCACGTGACAGGTGCAGTCAATCACAGGCCATAGCATCACATGTACATGACTGCTGTGGCCTGTGATGTAGCTACACTTGTCACGTGAATGATGACCGTTCACTTCTATTATGGATAAACGGGATGTGCGCCATGGCTGAACACAAACCTTTTCTTCTATTTTTAATCATTCCCCGACAGACAAACGATATTTTACAACTCTCTTTAACCAATAGGCAGTTGTATATTTATCTCTGTAAGTCATTATTCACTTAAAGGGGTTGTCTCACTACAGGGACTGCTTTTTATGTTAAAGATCTTGCAAAAACAAGTCACTTTGCAATATATGTCCATTAGCAGTGTCCTACATATTCTGTGATATCTCCTCTTGTATGTGCTGCATCAGCTCCTCAGGTCGCTATAGCTACAGACCGGTTTGATCTCTCCTGATAGGCTGCCAGCAATGGTTGCTATAGCTACAGACCTGACTTCTACTCCAGCCTAGTGGAAGTCAGTAAACACGCCCCTGAATTCAAAGTGAATCAAAGAAAACAGGACTGAGGTAAGATGAATCAATGTAGTGAGACAACCCCTTTAAGTTTTGGAAAGTTCCTTTTGCATTACATTTACAATTAAACTTGTCTGGAGAGCTATATGCAGCCACATACTTTTTTGTTTGAATGGTCACTTAGAATAACACTTAGTCACATATAATAACAGTTCCCCTGCAATGTCCTGTTGATATAATCCAAACTCAAGGCCAAGCAAGCCAAATGTGCTAGGTCATTTTAAATGGCTCGTAATAGTTTAGACACTAAAAGCAGGGATGGAGAAGGTACAGGTGCAGAAGGTCCAGATCTCCACTCCCCCTGAGATTGCAGCCAACATTTCACATAGCTGGAGGCGCAGCAAAAAGCGCTGGTGACATCTTGTATATAGCAGGTACCTCTATCCTCTTTTGTTCAGCAACTCACAGGCAGGGGAACAGCTCTGAAAGCTCTTTCCAGGTATCATAGCCACCCTATATTGATGCTAAAGAGATGGAAGGGGTTGGCTATAATACAATCTTAAAGGGGTTGTCTCACTACAAGGATTGTTTTTTATGTCAACGATCTTGCAAAAACAAGTCACTTTGCAATATGTGTCCATTAACAGTGTCCTACCTATTCTGATATTTCCCCTCTTATGTGGGCTGCATCAGCTCCTCAGTTCGCTATAGCCTACAGACCTGTTGGAAACTTTTCTAATAGGCTGTCGCACTGGTTGCTATAGCTACAGACCTGGCTTCTACTGCAGCCTAGTGGAAGCCAGTAAACACGCCCCTGAATTCAAAGTGAAACCAAGAAAACAGGACTGAGGTGAGATGAATCAATGTAGTGAGACAACCCCTTTAAAGAACATCTTGGGCTTTTACTGACCACATGGCACACCATTACATCTCTGGTAAAACTATTTGAATTACTTTATCAGTAACCCAGAAATTAGGTACATACACCATAAAAAGCCTGCTGGGACACATCCATTTGGTGCATATGGTGTTACAGTTTTTTTTAAAATTTATATTAGGGTGGGTTTATTTTTATACTGTTTTTATGGTAACAAGCAGCCCTTTAAAGGGATACCATAATGTGGATATGGCCCCTGGCAAAAACAAAGAATCAACATTTAACAATTAAAAGCTACTGTAAGGACCAAACACAGGTTTCAGTATGCGCCCCACTGCTCCTGAAGTACATCATGATCCACAACCATTTATTTCATTGCTATTTGTTGCCTCTCTTTCTCTCCAATTTCCCTTTGCAATTTTTAATTTTTTAATTACCTGCCCCCCTATTTTCCCCTTGGGCCCCCCTTGTGCTCCACAAATGTGCAATGTTCACCGCAGGGTTGGTTGGGCCATTTATTTGGTTTCTTTGGTTGGGCCCTCCTTTGCTTTATATGTAAGGGAAATTAAATGTAAAACTTTTTATGTTGAATTTTTTCCCAAAATTTGTTTCTTTTCCCTATGGAAAAAAGTAGTTTTAATATGCATAACCTTCATTCTCTTTGCAGCCCATGGTGTTCATATTGGGGTTTTGTCGTTTTACTTCGATTTTACAATTTAATTGGGTTTTGGGCTTCTTTGTAAGAGGAGTTGGTTGTCTTGCCTTCTCTACTCAGGCAAGTCTTTTATATCCAAATTTTCTGGTTTTTGTCCATAGGGGAAAGCCTCTTTAAAAACCCGGGAAAAACTTTGGTTAAAAATTTATCAGTGTGTGATCTAGCCAAAGGACCACAACTTCTTTGCCTTTTTGTGACTCTCCCAGTCTCCCTGTATCTCTCATGTAGCCTGCTTTATGGGCATTTAAGCTCATGGCGACTTCCATCCCGAGAGCATCCTGCCTTTAAATTTGCAATAGCGCGGTACTGTTGATCCATTGTAAGGTGTTGACTTGGTCAAACGCCAAATATCCCTATCCTTATAATGTGAGTAGTGTATGTACACTGTATCCTATTTGCAAAATTTGGGTGGCCAAACAGGGAAAAGAAAAATATTTAAACCCCCTATTTTTCAAAAGGAAAGAGTAAGATTAAAAAAAAAAAAAAAATGACCTAGTGCTGAGCCTTCAGGTACACCACTTATAACCAGACACCATTCAGAGGATGTCCTTTACCACTACTCTCTGGGGACAGTCCTCGAGCCAGTTTTCACCCCAATTTCAAACTATAAATTCTAAACCTATGAACCTTACTTTATGATTCCTTACCACAGGCATCTATAAGAGACAGTGTCAAGTGCTTTGCAAAGTCCAAACATACTATATCCAGTCGCCCATCTTCATAAAACAAATCAGGTTGTTGAAACAACTTCTGTCCCTAGTAAAACCATGCTGTCTTTCACTTAATCAGTTATAATATTATTAGTCCCCTAAGAGCCACTCAAATAGTTTTCCCACGATGGAAATTAAGCTTATTGGTCACACAGACTCTAAAATTCTAAACAGGTGGACAAAAATAAGTCAGAAATAACTCTTGAAGAACTCAGTTCCTTTGTCTAATCCATCTGGAACCTTAAGTAAGCTTGGGCCATATCTATATTCAGCCAATTAAGTATATAATTTGATGTGTTAACAGCATTGGCCCCGCCTACATTAAGAATAGCCCCGCCTACAGTCGCTGTTTTTCATTTTGTAGTTTTAAAAAGTTTATTACCTCTTTACAGATTTAATTTAGCTCTTTGTAATTTTCAAAGGCTAAAGATGACCCTTCCAAGTTATTTTTTAATGCCCTTCTTAGTTATGTATTATCCTTATAACATTAGAATGAAACATGTAGGTTTTAGTTTTAGTTTTTCACACTCGTTATTTATGAAAATACATTTTGTAGTTTCTACTACACTTTTTCTCTATTATGGTCTAAAAATTGCCATGAGAAAGTGGCCTTAAGGAGGGATTTTATGTGGGTAAACAGAAGTGTAATGTAAAGCTCCGGGGCCCCAGTATAAAATCCATAAAAGGGCCCCCTCCTACCATGTGCCATTTAAAATATTAGTATATCCTCATGTGGTAGAGTGCCCTTTGGGCCCCCTAAAGCTCTGGCCACGTAGCAACTGCTACTTCTGCACCCCTTATAGCTACGTCCCATGTATAACGTAACATGGTTGTGCCAGTTCACAAAAAGACCAGTAGAATACTAGATTAAAGGGGTTTTGCCACGATCTAATGTTGACGTGGGATCCTCCAAAATGGGTATTTAATCACTTTTCTAAATACAGGCAGTCCCCGGGTTACAAACAGGATAGGGACTGTAAGTTTGTTCTTAAGTTGAATTTGTATGTAAGTCGGAACAGGTATATTTATTACATGTAACTTCAGCACAAAAGGTTTTTTTTACTTTTGGATAGGGCAGGGAAAGTTTTTTACATTTATTTTGCTGTCTGTGCCCCTGTTTAGAAGATTTCACCTCATTTTCACCTCATGTGCTGCTGTGGCATGCTGGCACTTGTTGTTCCACAGCTACTCCCTGCTGTGGAACATGGAACTACAAGTGTCAGCATGCCCTGTAAATCTCCGTTTGTAACTAGGGGACAGATGTAAGTCAAAACGTTGTAAGTCGGGGACTGCCTGTATATGTTATTAAAAAAAGTGAAGCCTGTGAAAGCTACAGCATTAATTACATGCCTTTAGTTTCCTGACAGTTTACATTAGACACGACCAGGAGCTGACAGGAGCTGATCTGGCCGCGCTTGCTTGGTTTGAACTTATCTGATGGCAGGGAACATGAACGAGCTTTGTAGGGACTGGGGAAAAAAGTCTCTGTCTCCTGTATAGAGAATCCACTGGTTGTAATGTAATTAGCAGAGTGCAGACACTCCCTGCTCAGACCTTCTCCCCCCCCCCCCCCCCCGCCAGCTTTTAAGGGACTGAGGAAAAGTGTTCCTGTGTGTCCTGTATAGAGAATCCATGGGTTGTAATGTAATTATCTGCGTAAAAACGCTCCCTTGGTTTACTGCTCAGCCCTTCTTCCTCCTCGAGTCCAGCAGTTTGTGAAGGAATGAAAGAAACCTGCCTGCCTGGAGCTAATCTTCTCTCCTGAGCAGATGGGAGAAAACAAAACCCATTAACTTGTGCACAATAGTTATTCTCTGTGATTTAGCAAAACAATGTTTGCTCAACTAGAAAGTCTGAGCCTCGGGAACATGCATGGAAGGTAGTACTATGACATCACAGAGGAGGCACTTGTTTTTTAAACACAGAAACACAACGCCCCTCTTTTCAAGGCTCAAGTTCAGCCTGTTAGCTGAGGAAATCACTTCTTGGCAAAAACCCTTTAAGGATCCTTATTAATTCCTCTACTGCTTCTCTTTTACTTTATGTTCCCTTATTGTTGTTTTTGTGTTATTTATACATTCCAATATATAACTAATCTTCCAATATTTCTGATCTTCTCACAGGATTGTGGCTTATACCTTGGGGTTATAGATGACTGCAATGACCATGTGCTGTCTATCTGGGACACAGTAAAAGGAAACAAGATTGCAGAAACAAAGGTCTTGTGCTTTAATTTTGGACAGGCTAAGCGATCTGCTTATTCTAAGAATTCTATCTCTATACCCTTTGAAGACTTCCTGCAAGGCCATTGGGTATACGGCATGTCCTGGCATTTTAAGCCGCCACAGAGTGGACCTCTGGGTGGTAGAAATATTTGCAAATAGAGGTGGCACTGAGTCTTACTAATAGGCAAAAAATTAATGCTGAGAGAGAAGAAGGGGGCTTTTTCTCTAGAGCAATATCCAGAAGTGGTGACTAGGCAGAGGATCTCTATTAAAGCGGTATTCCCATCTCATTGCTTAGCGTAAATTATTTAGGCAAAGTGAAATAAAGGCTATTACCAAATACATTGCTGTTCTTATTCAGTTATATTCCAGAGTTAGAGCAGTTCTTATCTCCTGCTTGTTTACAAAAGCTTCTCTAGTTACCGACCACCTCTCTCTGCTTTTAGCAGGATGTAAGTTTCTCTCTCTCACTAGGAATTTCCTCTCCTGACAAATACAGCTCTATTAGCTCACATTCATAGCCAGACATCCTGCTTGAACAGTGTTTTTTTCAATCCTTCTATCAGTTATATCTGTAACGGCAGGAGTAGTGGATCCTCTGGATCACCGCAAGCGTTGGTAGAAGCCACACCAGGGAGCAGAATCTAAATAGGTCCCGGTGTTCACCAGAGTCCTACCAGGTCGCTACTCCTGATGCGACTTGCTTGCGGTGGCAGCCGAGATGCAACGAAGTACCAAATTGTGAAGCAAACTAGTAGTCAGGGACAGGAAGGAATTTCAGGGCAGGCGGCAAAGGTTCGTAGTCAGAAGACGTAGCAACAGGTCAGGAACACGGCTAAACAGGAATGCACTCTGGAATGCTTTCTCTAAGACACAAGACGCAATAGATCCGGCGGGGAAGTTGTGGGTGTGTCCCAGATATCTAGGGTCAGCGCCTGGCAATCAACCAATTACCGGTGCGCTGGCCCCTTAAATCTCAGAGAGCTGGCGCGCCTTCGCCCTAGGGAGCCGGGACACGTGCACCGGCTGGCAGAGGAGCACAGGGAAGCAGGAGCACAGCAGGGTAAGTAACGGCTCGAGGTACGAGTGCGAACGCAGCCCGAAATGTGGACCGAATGGGCAGAGGGAGTACGAGTGCACATGTAGGGCTGTGGGGCAGCTCGTGAAAATATCCTTGTAACAGGCTCAGCTAGGAATAGGTAGACCAGCCAATGGTGTGCACAGGAAGTGGAAGTCTGAAGAGGCTGCGAGGAGTGAAAACCGCTAGATGGGAAAAACCCTCTTAATATCACTCAAAGTGACAGCAGGTCAACTCAGATTTCAGTCATGACTAGAACATATATAACAAATACATAGAAGCAAGGGCTGAAATTCAAGCATTGGATTCCTTATTTGACTGAATGTACCTTTTACCTCTTGTAATATTTCTCCAGTCTGGTAGCATTTCTTTTCTTCATCTACTTTTCTACATTATATGTAACATTTTTACTGGTTTTAGTGTTTTTATATTGAAGTGCACGAATGAGCCGGTTCTCTGCCTCGTTTTCAACCCTGTGGACAGATCGTACATTGTCACTGTAGGCAAGTCCCACATTCATTTTTGGAGCTGGCGTGGTGCTTCACTTACTAAGAAACAAGGCATTTTTGGAGTAAGTGTCCTAATTTGAATTCATTTTACCCTTGGTATTCCATAACAAACTGTCTCTATTCTACCTAGACGTTAGATGCTATTTTACTGAATACCTAATTATACTAGAAAACTAAATGGGGTATTCCCATCCTTAACCTTTGTGCATGAAAGGTTGCGGGTCACTGAATCTGTGGGACTCTTAGCCACAACCTTTTTTGGTTGGAGGTCCAATTGTTAAAATGTTCTACATTAATGGGCACAAAAAAACTTGTGTATATGTATACTGCGGCATCCAATTCATTTCAATAGACCAATAGATATCAACTTTTTAGTTTGTTTTCGTTGGTTTATGTCAGTAAGCCCAAAAAACAAACAAAAAAAAAACGCATAGTGCAAAAGGGAAGCATACACGGATAAACAAAAGAAATACATCTTTTGTAAGCTTCAACTCACGTCTGGACGCCCTCCTGGGCCGTCCTGGGGGTATTTCGCTCACGGAATCGCCGTCTTTGGTAAATTGGATGGCACTCCGACACAGGCTTCCGTTTATCCTGACTTCAGCCAGTTTTATTGAGGCGCAGGAAAGAATACAAAACAAACACAAATAAAATCCTCGGCCGTCTGGCCATTAACTAAACATAGAGATCCCTCTCTAGACATTGTCTGGACCTAATGTCCAGCTCCAGCAGTACTGTACACCATCAATATAGTGTTAGGCTTCTTTCAAGCCTCATGGGGGCAAGAGCTCTCTCCAGCTCCACTGCTGCTCCAGGTTCTGGCAGCAACCACGCCCCCTGATCACATGTAGTAGGAGGCCTCTTATAGCCATCCAGGGACTCACTGAAAACCAGACATGGAATATGGGGACCTGGAACGTGGGAACAACCACCCACCTATCTGTAGCTGTTCCAGGGAAGCCAACCCATAATGGCTGGATATCAGCCGTACTACATACAGCTGTCAGCAGCCTAGTGTTGCTGACAGATAACCATTGACTCCCTCCACCAAAACCAGGCCCTTGGTGGCACATTTCTAGGAAGAATCCTGACATACGCCACCTAGTGGCAGCACCATGCGACCGCCTAAGGTCGCTCTGCCACACTTTATTAACACAACAATACAAATATAAATAATGTAAGTAACAAACAACGTCAGGCAAACGGAATAAAAACTACAAACACATGAGACAAAGATAAAAAAACATGTATGACAAAGAAATAAAGAGCTGGTGAGTGTATCAGTTAATACTGTATAAAGAAATGCTATCAGTAGTATGCTTATATTTACTGATACACCCACCAGCTCTTTCTTCCTTTCTTTCTTTGTCATATCTTTGTCTCGTGTTATTTGCAGTTTTCATTCTGTTTGTCTGATGCTGTTACTTACATTGTTTATATTTCTATCGTTACATTAATAAAGATTTAGTTCTTTTATTTATCCGTGCACACTTCCCTTTTGCATGATGCCTTTTTTGGGGGTTTATTGTATTGTTGCGTTGTTTAAAGGGAATGTGTCAGCAATAATGACTTATTGTTTAACTCATGTTTTAATGTTAAACACATTTTTTTAAGAATTTTTAGTTATTTTTTTAAATCTTCCATATCACTTTCAATATTTTTAAAGATTCTTAAGCCCTGCAGTTTTCACATTGGCCAATAGGCTTAAAAACTGTCTGACACTTCCTGTTCTGTAGAGAAAGAATGTCAGCAGTCTGCTTATTATTAGCAGAAGCAGGGTCAAACTGAAAGGAGACACCAATGTGTATAGATAACACAGAATCCACCAGTCACAATAGGAGATAGTCACAGCTCCTCCTCCCTGCACACTGACTTCTTCTCAAATCACAGAGCATGCCGAGAAAACTCTGCTATAGAAGTCAATGGGACTGATCCAGTTCCCAGGCTCTTATGTACTTGAAGCTGCTGTAAATCATGTATCTAAATGCTGTTAAAAGCAGCGCAGACAAGATGGTTGCCCCTCTCCCCAATCATATATAGATGACCAAATTGAGAAATCTACAAACAGAAAATAAAATGCCTAAAAAGAAAAGAATATGTATTAGTATCTTGTTTTAATTAGTTAAAAAAAAAATGGGGACAGATTCCCTGTAAGGGTTATCATTTGATTTGAGGAACTCTGTGGCTCATGATTTGTTTGTGGCTTATGTCAGTATACATTTAGGGCTGTGCCATTTTTTGGGTGTATTTTGCGCCAAAAAATTGTTGACACCCTATTGTCTATATAAATGAGCTGTAGGACACCAAAACTAGGCGCATTATACGCCAGGCACGATTCATTTGAATACACCTAAAGTAGGCACATCAAATATGCTAGCAATGATACGCTATACGCCTAAGTTATGATATGCACCAAGATTAGGCGCATCAATTATACTATGCAAGGTATACCAGACGCCATATTTTTGACAGGTTCATTCATTCAGACGCACTATACCCTCATTTAATGCTACTTAAAACTGGAGTGGAGGCGCCTCTTTTCTGACATGTCGTTCTAAATGTAGATTACATTTGGTCTATTTAAGTCCATCACTGCATTATATCTGAGAGTATTCAGACATATAGGTGCTACTTATAGACTGAAATAGATGTAAAAGAGTCCATATGTTATATTTCCCCTTCTTTCTACATGTGCTGGTAAGAGGATGTGGAAGTAGAAGACACTGCTGATCTTGTTCAACTCTATCTGAATCCATAGTGCTTGCTTCATGGTCCAACAGTAAACGTTAGTTAGAGATTTAGGAGGATTATTATTCACAGCCTCTCCAGTTTTGGGAAGAACCTCAAAAACCATATTCACAGAGCAACAAATGGTTCCCCATAAAACATAGCTTTTAATTATTTACCTAATAAAATATACAATCTGTAATATATGTCACAAAATATATTATATTCTTGAGTATTTACTCACCAAGAAGCCCCTTTTATTCTGACTTGGGTAATGCGGGTGCACATGTTCCAGGAGGTCTCTTCACATCCATAGGAGATGCTTGTCAAAGCACATATAAGAGCAGTACTGAACTTAGTAGTAGTACCGCACTGTACTGTAGAGAGATGCTACTAGACCACAAATCACTGCATGCACCTCACTAAAACATGTAAGAGCAGTACAGAAAATATAGTACCACACTGTACTGTAGAAAGGCGCTATAGACCACCAATCACTGCATGCACCTCACTAATACATGTAAGAGCAGAACAGAACATGTAATACCACACTGTACTGTAGAGAGGTGCTACTAGAGCACCAATCACTGCATGCACCTCACTAATACATGTAAGAGCAATACAGAACATGTAGTACCACACTGTAGTGTAGAGAGATGCTACTAGACCACTAATCACTGCATGCACTTCACTAATACAGGGGTTTTACAGGTTCATAATAATTGGTTGGATCTTCCACTCAGTCTCATCTGTTGCAGATCAGCAGTGTCTGTGACATTGTAAGCTGGTTTCTAGATAAAATGTCCCAGGAAAGACCATTGTCTGCTGGAAATATTTAGATCACTGTACTGTAAAATATGGAAGATAAACACTAGCGTCCAGTCCAGCAATGGAAGACTACATTAAAAGCTTAACCTTCATTTTACATTTTTAAAATCTATAAATCTAATCTTTTAAAGTTGCACTAATTCCAAAAACAAAATCCTTGTCATGCTTTTGTAGCACATACATATTCTGCAGTGCTGTCCATGTGTGCCAAGCACTAATTAAAAAATCATGTTTACTTGGGTTACCCTGATTGGGCTATGGAAGCATTATTATTTATTTATTTATTATTTATTTTTCATACGCTGCTTTTTCAGCCACATTCCCTACATCCTCTGTTTCTGCCCTGTAGAAATATAAAAAACCTCGCTATGTGCAGTGTGTGCTGTTTGACCGAACTGGGGACGTCCTCACAGGAGACTCAGAAGGACAGATATTAACCTGGGCCAGAAGTGCAGCAGACACACGGACATTAGGCAAAGGTGCAAAAGGTAAGATATAACCTATTATTATGATTAGGCCCTGTTCACACGACGGATTTGGCCACGGTTATGGCCGCGGGTTCCAACATGGTTTCCGGGCCAAAAGCGCGGCCAAATCGAGCCTAGTTTATTAACATGGTTTCCTATGGGAAACCATGTTAATATTCACACGCCGCGGGTTTGGCCGCGGCTTCAGGGCCGCGGCCAAACCCGCGCGTGTGGAGAACTCTCCTGTCAATTCTAGACAGGGAGTGCTCTGCGCGGCAGCCCCAAACCACGCCCCAGCCGCGCCAAGACCACGCCGAGCGCCCGCGCTGCAAACCCTCCTTGCACCTTCTTCCTGTCTAACATAAGGTGGTACACTAAGTGGTCAACAACCTCTGTCTACCTGCCATCCCAGCTCTGCTGCTATTACCAAATATATTGCTGTTCTGACTTTGCTGCCTTTCATAGTTAGGCTATGTTCACACGGCTGATTCACACCGTATGCAGCATGCTTTAAGTATGGCATTTTTCTGGCATTTTGACCATTTGACAAAAAGCATAAAAAATGTATGTTAAAAAAGTCATCAAGAGAAAACTGATGAAAAATAATTTAAAAAAAAATTAAATTGATTGGTTTTTTACTAGCACAAAGAATGCTGGAAAAAAAAGTCTGTAGGAAGAAGGCATGAGGAACAAATGGTCCTTGTGGAAATGTGTTTGTTGCCCATTTATATTTATCACTGCTACACCCTGCTGTTGTTGTATAGCCTCCACCTGGCTATAGGGAGGCGCAGCCAGACTCTCCAGACATTTAAAGCCACGGTATCCAGCATTTTTTTGTATTTCCCCTGACACCAGGCAGCTCCTTCCGCCACACGTTTTGTGAGCTTTGGTTCCTAGTTCCATGTGTCCTAGTATTCAGCAAAGGTGTATTTGTGTCTTGATCTCTCGTTACTGACCCACGCTTGTTACCATTGTCCTATCTGACGTCTCCACTCCTGACCATGGCTATGTCTTATGAACCTCTGCTGCCTGCTCTGACCTTGGATTTCCTGTCTACATCTCTGCCTTTTCCCCCTGTGTCTCTGATCCCTTGGTAAGCTGCCACAGGTTCAGGGACTGCTCTGAAGTGGCATCTGGTGACTACCCTAGCAGCTCAAACCTATCCTTACCATGAGAGGTTCTAGTGAAAACCAGGTAGTCACTTAGGGAGACATGTATGATCGGGTTTGACACCCTTTTCTGGCGTAAACTGTGCCTAAGTGAGCAGGCTACAAGGTCTAATGCGCCTAATGAATTTGTTAGGCGTATTATTCGTAAGACTCAACACTTTCTAATGCACCTAACCTGAGGGGGCGTTCTGGGGGTGTGTTGCACCACACTCGTAATATTAGACACATACATGAATTTGGTTCAGCAAAACTAATCGCATTACTGCTTGAACAGGCAGACCTATTCCAATGTGGTCTGCTTGAACCTGAGGAGTCGAAGTGGAGCTAGATTTGCCACTAGGGCAAAAAATGTCCAATATTTCTCAACTTACAGCAGTACAATAATAAAAAGTAATTTATGATAATTATCAAACTATACAAAATTAACTATTTAAATTTAATTAAAAAATGTTGCCATATAAAATTTAATAGAATCTAAAAATAGTTTTACATTAAATAACCCATTGATGTTGTTGTTCAGATTTTACAGTTTCTGGTTTTTACTACATTAAATTTGAAATGTATTTTTGCTACTCTCATCCTTTATTCTACATACAGCAGGTGCCAACACACCACAAGTCTTGCTGGGACCTGTGGTCCACCAAAAAGATCACTACCATAGTTTCTATTCGCTGACATGCTGTTGTAAGGACTTTTTTTTGTTTCCAAACTATCTATAGCTTTCATGCATGTTAGGTGCATTACTAATGTGCCTAAGTTTCATAATGCCCCTAACACATAGGCGAGGAGCGTCGAACTTTAGACTCCATTTATAATCGCACAAAAAACACTTTCATACATTCAAGCACATTATACACTGAGAACGAGACTCGACAATTCACTTTGAAGCACCTTCCTTCATACATGTCTCCCTTAATGCCCCTCTAGGATAAGCCCTGCCAGTGGCACAGAGTCCCCACCCGCCACCATCACACTTGTTTTATAATGGCCAACTTTTGTCTGTAAATATTTTATGCAACCTTTTGCTAATGATACAGTTTTCTTTCCTCCTAATCCATCATTTTTCTCTATGTCCCACAGATACATACCAGATATCACGTCACACGCGCGCACATGATGGAAGTGTATCATCAATGACGGCTCTCCGAGGAGGTCATGTGCTGAGTTCTGGAGGAAAGGACAGGCGCTTGGTATTATGGAGTGAGACACTGAGCCAACTTAAGGAGTATGAGGTTAGCAATTATGGAGTAGGATGAGAAATTAACTTGGGGCCACTTTACTCCAACACATTTTAACTCTACGTTTTTCAGATTCCTGAGCAGTATGGGGCCGCACGTTCTATCGCAGAAGGCATAGATGGAGAACTGTTGGTTGGAACAGCAAAGAATGCCCTTCTGAAGGGGTCTTTGGAACAGGGGTTCACACCTATTATACAGGTTTGACTCATGCGTTTGTGTATATGGTTAATTTCATAAAGCAAAAGAGCAATAAAGAAAATGTTAGCTTCAGGACCGTTAGAAAGGAAAGCTATGAAAGAGCCAAAACTCATACAGAGAGAAGACAACACCAAACACGTCAAAATGCAGTGACAGGCATCCCAATGTTAAAGGGGTTGTCCAGGTTAAAACTTTTATTTGAAAATGGTGTTGTTGCTGTCAGAAAATATGAAAGGGATACTTAGGCCTGGTTCACACCTATGTTAAGGTTTCTGTTGTTCTGTTCTGTTTTGTAATGAGAAAACCGGAAAAGAACCGTCACCCATTGATTTGTATGGGGTTTTTAGTCTTTGTTTGCTACACCTTGGCTCCATTCCGTCAGATATCATTTTTTTTTTACAGAAAGATTTAGTGTAGTATGCTGCTATATAGTTTCCATGAAAAAACGAAATCTGATGAAAAGGACCCTTCGTTTTTGGGGTTTTTTTTGTACATTGACGTGAATGAAAAAGGATAAAAATAGATGGGTATGAGTTTGCATTAGTTTTTACATCGGTTAAATGGATCAATTAATCTTTCTCGGCATAAGCAGTCAAATTTTAGTTTTTAACTGAAATAAACTGATGCAAATGGAAATAAAAGTATTCATTTTTTTATGGATCTTGCAACAGATCAGTTAAAAAACACAGAAGACTAAACTTCATTTGTATCAGTGAATGTTTGTTTTTGGCTGTAGATCCGTTCCTTCCATTTGGAACAGAAAGCAAATCGCAGATATGAGCTAGGCCTTACCGCCCCACTCATCTGTTCCAGAGCTGCCTCTCCCATTGCCCTCACTGGGTTTTCGGTTATCTTCTTGGTCCCGGCAGTTGGCTCCTGCACTCTGCAGCCGCTGATTGGCTGAGACTGTCACGTGCCTTTTTCTGACATCACCGTTCCAAAAGACAAATGACTGCTGCAGCCAATCAGCAGCAACGTCCTGACTGCCAGGACCAGGAATAATACTGAAGACCCAGCAAGAGGAATGCGAGAGGCAGCTCTGGAATGGAGATTAGTGGGGAAGTAAATATCACTATTCTATTTACTAATAGCAGTAGTAGCACTGCCGTTTTCAAATAACATTTTAACCTGGACAACTCCTTTAAGAATTCCAAGATGAATACACAAAGGTCAAAACAGGATAGAAATTTTAGTTGTATAGTACATGTAAGGAAAATGGTCTGCATCAATAAGCATGAAAACACTGCAAGAGTAAGGAATAGTCAGATAATGCAATAAGCCATATTCCTTAGGAGGGTTTTCTCACCACAGTGATAAAAGGTAAATGAAGACTGTTACCAAATACATTACTGTTTTGATTTTGCTTTGTTCAGCGGATACAAAATATTTTATCTACTGCTAGTGTACACAAATTTCTCTTGGTTACTGACCACCTCTCCTCTTCTTTCTCTTATCTGACTAAACAACTGATCCACCATGGTGAGTCACTCCTTGCTGAGTCTGCTGTCTAACACAAGTCTTGATTACCTAACTTAAAGTTTTAAGCCTTAGAGCTCCGTAGCCTTGTGTACTACAGTTTCTAAATTTCCAGCATTCATCTCCCTTTTGCAGGAATAGCTGGGAATAGCAGAGCTGATATGCCAGTCACTGCTATAGAACTACTGACAGCGTGACCAGAAAGTGTGAGTCTGAAGCGGCCTGTGGCTCTTTGTGAAACTGCATTGGGAGAAAACCCCCTTAAAGACCAATACAACTAGAAGATATCTTATTTGACCTAGACTGTTGAAAACTTGACTCCTAATTTTAGCTGCAATCTCATTCTTTTCTCATTCAAAAAGCTTTATTGACAGAGAAGAGCAGACAAATGTCAAACATCAAAAACATCCAACAATGAGAAACAATGGGCCTTGTGGGCCGTATACAAAGCAAGAGGCTGTATATAATAATCTGTTGAGAAAGACAACATGATTAAAGGCACTTCTGTAAATATAATAGTAGTTGACAAGTGCTGTGATAGATCAATAAGCAACAGATAAGGCAAAATACAATCAAGACAAAAGTTGCAAGGCATAATACTGCCAATATACGGTCAGGGGGAGGACCCCTACACATACCTACAAAGGGGGGTAAATGGGGGAGAGAGGGTAAGGAGAGTAGGGGGGGGGCGCAAGGGCGCCATCCACAGATCCACCCACTAAGAGACAGGACTCAGGACTCTCGCATTAAGGCGAGAGCCTTCAAAAGAGTGGGGAGGATTTAAAAGTGTTCCAATAAAACAACGTTTTCCGGAACTTGTCCACCTGAGCCGGTGTCTGGCCCAACAGTTCTTCCATACAGAATGTCAGAGAGATTTCGGCGAGCCATTTATCAATGGTTGGCAGGTCTGAGGATTTTCAGTGCTGTGGAATAACTGTTTTAGCCGCTTGAAGCGGGTGACGGAGTAAAAACTTTTTATAACCTGAGACTGGGTGGTCCAACATAAACAGCAGTGAAGCTTCGGGAGATCTCTGAAGAGAGGCTTCTGTAAGTTCTTGTATAATTGTGTGTACGCCATCCCAGAAATGAAATGCCGTATAGCAGGGCACTCCCAGCAAATATGTAACATAGTGCCTACGTCGGACCCACAGCACCAGCAGGTATCTGGGACTGATGGGTACCACTTATGAAGAACATATGGAACTCTGTACCAGCGAGATAGGATTTTAAAACATGTTTCCTGAGATTTGGAGGCAATCACTGCCTTGTGGGTGAGTGTGAAATATTTTGCCCATTGGGAGGGGGAGAAGTGTTGATTAAGCTCCGATTCCCAAGCTGGGCAATAATTTGGTAAGGGAGAGTCCCCAGGGAGGCCAGCATCTTGTAAATACAAGAGATAGCGTGTCGCGGTGGTTTTTCAAGCAAGAACAACTGCTCGAAAGGGGACAGTGGCCTACCAAGTTTAGTTGAGTGTTTGATAGAGTTATAGTAGTGTCTCATCTGGGTATACCTAAAGTGGGCATTAGGGAGCGATTGCAAATGGATAGGTAAAGAGTTGAATGGGGGAAGAGTCGAATCTACAAGGAGACTAAAGAACCTCAGCGGTTGGAGAATGGAGCTAACCAAAAATAAGTTTGGGGCTAAACCAGGTCAGAACGCTGGGTTATCCGAGATGGGGAGTAAAGGACCAGATCTGTCAATTAGGGTGCAGTGTGCTCTATAGGAACGAATTGTGGTTAGTGTTTGACGGATAGAGAAAGTGGTGGGGTAGGAATGGGAGAGTGAGCGACTGTACATGGCAGAAATCAAATAACACTCACAAAGTTGTACCGATCTCTTTATAAAATGAACAATAATATGGGGGTAACGAAAATAAACAAATAAATATGAATTCAATGATTTCATTTTTATTTCTCTATTTTCGTTAGCTCCATATTATTGATCATTGGCTAACGAAAATAAAGAAATAAAAATGAATTAATTGAATTCATATTTATTTGTTTTTGTTACACCCATATTATTGTTCATTTTATATAGATATCGGTACAACTTCGTGAGTCTTATCATTTGATTTCTGCCATGTAGTTTTATTATAGATTGCATTAGAAAACCCATAAGAGCGTCGCTTGCTCTCCCATTGGCCCAAATAATCGCGCCTCTTTTAACTTAGCCAATCACAGATCTCGCTCTGCATTTCTTTTCCCTATAGAACTCTATGAGATAAGTAGCTCAGCCGCTGATTGGCTAAGCAGGACGAGCCCTTCTTCCCACCAATCACAGTACTAGAATATTTCCCATAGACAGTAATAACATTTAGGGCGCCCTTCTTGCTCCACTCAAAATAGATGCACTACATATGATTGGTGGATTCATATCTGCCTCCTGGGCTCAACCAATCAGCTCTTTTCTGCCTTTTTTACTGTATTTTGAACTGTCCCGCTCTTTTTCAGATAATGTTTTACACCTAATAAAAACAATTTATATACTAATACTCCATGCCGCACGGAGCTGAGATTTCATTGCCCCGATCTCTCCATAGACTACAATGGAACAAAGTAGCTCGCACTCTGATTGGCTGGGATAGCCAAGCCCCCGCTAGTTCAACCAATCAGCTCTTTTCTGCATTTTTTACTGTATTTTGAACTGTCCCGCCTTTTCATTTGATTGGTCAATACTACTCCATAGGTTATAATGGGTCACTGTCGCTCCTATTCTGATTGGTTGGTTTATGCCGACCAATGAGAAGAGCTTACAGAATTTTAATTACTGTATTTCCCGGCAATTTTCGATATCGCAATTCCTGATGTTGCGCCGGTCTCGGCGACAAACGCGTTGTTAGTGATTTGATTTGATGTATGTTTTTAGAAGGTTTGAGCTCTTTTTCTGATAATGTTTTACAGCTAATAAAAACGATTTTTGGAATCATACTCCATGTCTCACAGAGATGAGATGTATTTATTTTGCGATCTATATTTTTCCTTTAATTTTAAATGATCAACTTTTTCAATACATTTAATCGTTTTTAGACATCTTTGATATTTATCTTTATTAATGAAATAATTTAATAGAAAACTTTTTTTTATTATTGTACTGTTGTAACAGTCGACCTAGAGCACATTTTGCCCCATTACGTTCTCGCTTCACTTCGCCTCCTCTGGCTCAGATAGACCACATTCAACTAGGTCTGCCTGTCGGAGCTGTAATGCGCCGCACTTTGCCGACCCGCGATCATGCATGCCTCGGAGTATTCGAATGTGGTGCGTCCCGCCCCAGAACGCCCACACCGCGCCCATTGCACGCCCCTTCATGTTAGGCGCATCCGAAAGTGGCGAAGGTTGCGCCTAACACCACATCATTGCGTCCGACAGTGGATTCGGAGCGGTGAGGAGCAGTTTCCGCCAGAAATCGGGTGCAAATCCCGATCATACATGTCGCCCTTTGTGTCTAGAGTGCTGCCTTGGGGTATTTTACTTACCCAAAAAAATGTTTTGATCCCGGTACCCAATATCGCCACAATATATATTCTTACTAATGCTAAATATAATATATGTTTGTTAATTAATTTTTGTAATTGATTAGCTTTTTGGGCTGGCTGTTCCTACTTTGGATTGTGCCCATTTATATTCAGACTCTGTGATTGGTGCGCTCACCGGTAGACATGTATAGTCAAACTTGAGTTGTGGAAAGTTTGAATTGGTTTCCTTACGAACTCGTACCGGCGCGCTGTTTGCGCATGCGCGGGATCTAGCAACCTATCGCAGGATGTGTACACGATTGTATGTGATTGTACGAGTGGTGGTGCGCAGCCGCGGGCGTCTCTCGGTACTTCTGTTTGGCAATCTATCATTTTAGCGCCCGGACATACCCACATGAGGAGGATTAAGATACGGAGGAAGCTACATGTGGGGGCGGCATGTTTGTTAATGGACACACCTTTGGGGTGGCGTTTTCTTTGTTTTGTGGCGGGTATTTAAGTCGTCCCTGAATGCAGCATGAGCGGACATAACATCAGCTGCACCTATGCTGGATCTTTACCCCGTATCCTGGGGTTAGTCCCGAAAGATCCCCTGATGAACCCTCCGATTGGGATGGTTTGTATGAAGTAGAGGATACGGGGTAAGATTGTCATCTTGAGAATATTAATTTTGCCAAACCAGGAAAATTCTCGCTTATTCCAGGAGTCCAAATCCTTTAGAATCCTCCGGTACAAGGGTTCAAAGTTGGCCAAGGCCAGTCCGTTAAGATCCGGAGGGATTTTGATCCCTAAGTAGGTGGGTCCGTCACGAGGCCATAAAAAGGGGAAATTTGATTTTAGCAAATTGCGGGTCGCGAAAGGGAGATTTATTCCCATAACCTCAGATTTAGACATATTTATTTTAAAATTGGACCACGATCCAAATGCTGCCAATTCAGACATCAGGGAGGGCAATGAGATGTGTGGGTTAGTGATATAGACCATGAGGTCATCTGCAAAGGCAGAACATTTGTATACTTGCTTGCCTATAGTGATCCCCGAAAATGTCTGGGTTGGCCATCAGTCGTTCCATGATCAAGATATAAAGGAGAGGGGACAGTGGGCATCCCTGTCGAGTACGGTTATGGAGGGTTTCGGAAAGGGAGCCGTTGACTTTGATTTTAGCTGTGGGAGCACAGTAAAGGGCAAGTATTTTGGAGGTGAAGTTGGCCAAGACCAAGTTGCTGGAGTGTCTGGATCAGGGAGGGCCAAGAAATTCTGTCAAATGCCTTTTCGGCATCTAATGACAGAACCATTAGTGGGATATTGTGTGTGTGGGCATATTGTATTATATCAAGGATTTTTATGGTATTATCACGAGTTTCTCTCCCTGGTACGAAACCAAACTGGTCAGGATGGATTAGATTTGGTAGGAGTGGGTTTAATCTATTGGCAATAAGCTTGGCATAAATTTTTAAGATCTACATTGAGGAGAGATATTGGCCGGTAGCTACTACAGACTGTGGGGTCCTTGCCCGCTTTAGAGATAACTGTGATGTGGGCTAAAGTTGATTGCGCAGGAAAGGGCATGTCATCCGAAATGCAATTGAATGCTTCCAGCAATATGGTGGAAAGGGCATCTTGAAAAATTTTGAAGAATTTGCTAGTGAAACCGTCAGGTCCTGGGCTCTTTCTTCCTGGTAGGCTTTTGATTACTGATAAGAGTTCCTGCAGAGAAAAGGGCTCCTCCAACACAGATGAGGTCTCAGTGGGAAGGCGGGGAGAGGTCGGGCTCAGCGGACCACTATGCTGGGAGGAGGTAGTAGGGGGGAGATTGTAAAATTCTGAGTAAAATGAGAGGAAAGAGTCACTAATTTCTTTAGTAGTGTGGACTGTCTTGTCTCTGGAAGTTTTAATGCAAGAGATACGGGAGAGTGCTATTTGACCCCTAAGCGCCCTAGCAAGGATCCTACCACATTAGTTGCCATACTCGTAAAAACGGCTCCTGCCACAAAGCCTCTAACAAACTCTTGGCCTCCGATCTCGCATAGAGCAACTCCCTAAGGACCTCAGTGGAAAGAGCATCCTTGTGTTGGAGCTCGAGGGCCTCAATTTTCTGGAGAACAAATTTAAGTTTGTCTGCCCTCTCTCTCTTCAGCCGCACCCCATGCCTGATCAAAGCCCCACGCATGACACATTTGAGCGCTTCCCACTGGATTATGGGAGAAGTGGTGTCATGGGAATGTGTGAAATGCGCAATACACTGTTGAAGATCAGCAGCACACACTGAGTCCAGTTAAAGGAACTTGTTGAGCCTCCACGACCAGACCTGTCTAGCAAGCGACGGAACAGAGAGAGAACAGTAAACCGGAGCATGGTCCTCCCATACCATGGTCCCGATAGAGTTATGTAACGCCCACGGAAGAATGCTGTGAAACAGCATAATATAGTCTAGCCTGCTATAGGAAGTATGTGGTGTGGAGTAGAAACTATAATCTTTATCTCCTGGATCTTGAATTCTCCAGGTATCCAGGGGTGAAAGCCCCTTTAACTAGCTTGATTGCTCTGTACGAGATGGAATATTTACCCCAAGAATTATCCATTGTAGGATCCAGGGTCATGTTAAAATCCCCGCACAGTACAATAGCACCCTTGGCAGCAGAGGCGGTTTTCTCCACTAGGTCTTGGAAGAAGGAAACTTGGCCTTGGTTGGGGGCATAGGCATTGACTAGAGTAAAGTGATGGCCTCTGATACTCAAAGAGAGAATCAAGAACCAAGCTAGCGGGTCAACTTGACAATCAAGAACTTGGTGGGCAAGTGATCTATGGATCGCTATAGCGACCCCCCTGGACCTGGACTCCCGGTTATTTGCAAAATGCCTGTGTGTGTAATATTTGTTGCGGATATGAGGTGCATGTCCCGAGTTTCTTGAAGACAAATGATGTGTACCTTGCATTGGTGAAAATGCGCCTGTTTTTCAGGGGTATTTAAACCCTTTGCGTTGAAGGAGACCAATTTTAGCTCGGCCATAGTGAAGGGAGAGTAGATGACTGATCAAGTCCGAGCCGTCCGTCAGGAGCTGCAGGGGACGCCCTAGCCCTAAGGGAAAGGGAGAGAGAGAGGGGAAGGAAGAAAGAGCAACAGCAACAAAAATGAACATAAGGACATAACCAGCAATGAAAAACCATTAATGTATGGGAAATTGTAGAAGCAAAAGGCTGGTCGCATAAAATAGGATAACGACTAAGATAGTCTTAGATCCCGCAGACCACCAAAGATCCACAGTGGGACCTGGCCCTATGTGGGGGACGTAGTAGGCCGACATAGTGGGTAAGCATTAAAGAGAATGCTCCAAATTGAAACTTACATAATGGTGGCTAGATTCTAACTGGGAAACCAGGGTAGAGCCGGTCTTTAGCATAGTAAATCAGGGGAGTGTGTGGAGCTGACTCCCTCTTGTGGACTGCATGCGCCACAGAACATGCAGCTCACCTAAGTGAGCCAGGGTGTGTATCCCACAGACCACACAGCACCAGGAACAGACCCCAAGACAAAGTGTAGACGTCCGGGTTACTTAAGAGCCTGGATTATACAAGTAGAACTAGACAGATGCCGCGGGGTGTCTCGGGAGCCACGCCAAGCAAAAGATCTAGTTTAAAAGTAATAGAAGGAACATCAATATAGAACAGCATAATCTAGGCTAAAAGAGATTAAAAAAAAAAAATTACAGACATGTAATAACCAAAATCTATTAGCCAATGGGCTCGAAGGATGGCTACGTAGATGACCAAGGTCCTCTATCCCGGGTTAGAAAGAGTAGAGGAGTCTGAGTGATTTATCCTGCGATGCGACCTCCTGGGTGAGAGCCCCATTTGTACAAGATACCCCTTTCCTTTAATTTGGCCAGAAGAGGTTTGAGGGCTGCTCTCTGCGCCAACGTGTGTCTGGATAGATCTTGGAGAAGAAGGATGGGGGCACCCTTGTAAAAGTTTATAGCGTTGTCTAGCTTTCCGCAGAATGTCCTCTTTGAGGGCATAAAAGTGTTTCCTGCAGATGACGTCGCGAGGGAGATTACTATCCAAAGAGACTGGTCGCAGTGCTCTGTGTGCCCTATCCATTTCTATATGGGCATTAGGGGCCCTGCCCAAAAGGTCGTTAAAAGTGGAGGTTAAGACCGGGAAGGGATCAGCTGGAGACACGGATTTAGGCAGGCCTCGGATTCGCAGATTGTTGCACCTATTTCTATTTTCTATGTTATCAAGCTGCTGTTGTAAGGCAAAAATCTGCGTTGAATGTAGTTAAGAGGATGCTTGAAGGGCTTGAATAGAGACATCAGACGAGGTTTGTGACTGGTCTAAAGCATCAAGTCTGGAGGACAGTGTTGATAGCTCAGTACGCACTTGTGCAAATTCCGCGATTACCTGCTTTGCAAGCATCGAGATGTCCATTTTGGTAGGTAAGGATTGGATCAGTTGGCGCAGATCCGGCAGAAGAACCGGTCTGTCCCTCTCCTCCATGGTAACGACCGGGGACACCGATGGGTCAGCAAGGGCTTCCTGAGGGCGACCCACAGAAGGTCGAGGAGTTAAGGCTTGTCTGAGCAGAGATGAGGGCCCATTGCAGTCCTGTGGGGACATCTGTGATGTGCTCAGGGTTTCAAGTGCAGGTATATCATAGAAATGGGGGGGAAGAGGTGGGGAGTGATGAATTTGGGCTGAGGCTACTGTCTCCATGCCATGCGGCTGGATGAGGTGAGGGGATGCACCCCAAGAGGACCCCGTCGACCACTGTGGGGATACCCCCTCCTGGGAGACAGGAAGAGTGTGCCACGCCACTGGGGGCTGCAGAGAGAGCCTTGGTTGGAAGCTCACGGGGGATGAAGATGTACGGCTCCCGGCATAAGCTGTAGATGGCTGTGTTGGGCCAGTGGTTGAGGCCTGGGAGGAGGCCCAAGTTGCCATAGGGGTTGCGGACAGCAAGACATTGTGGATGTTGAAAGCCTGTCCCTGAGGTGAGCCTGTGAGGGCCGGGATGGAGTGGCCGAGGACAGGGGAGGACATAGGTACAATGGCAGCCGGAGCCTGAGTTACTGCATGACCCTCAGCAGGTCTCAAACCACTGCATGTGTCCTCAGTGGGTGACTGTGGCCTGCCTGAGTCTCTCATTGTGTGGGGAGAGCTGTTGCCCTGGGGCTGTAATGCCGCTGGTGGGGGAAGCTGCGCTCCTACCACGTGGGGATGCTGGCCGCAGCGCTCCACCATGCGGCCCGCGGTAGCAGAGACCGGAACATCCTCGAGTGCATCCACGGGAAAGGAGAGTGGAGATGTGGGTTCTGAACGAGCCTCGCCGGGTCTAGGAACCAATATGTATCCGGGGGTGCTCTACAGGTTGGCGGTGCTCGGAGGAGTTGAGAGGCTGCGGCCAGCCGCCTCTCGGGCTTTCTCCTGGCTGCTGCCGCTGTTCATGTGCTGGTGAAGCGGGCGGAGATGGAGGCTCTGTCAGAGCGACTCCGGGTCCGGGAGCCGGAGCGCCTCCAGGAGCGCCCTGCAGGGTAGTAGTGTACAGAGCAGGTAAGAGGCCGGAGCAGACTGCAGCTCGGCTCCGTCTTGAAAAGAATTGCATGTCAATTCTTTGCAAGACGGAGCCGAGCTGCGCTTTTGAAACACGCAGCGGCGATCCCTCATCTGAACGCCATTCGTGTTTGTCATAGCGAGCAGTGATAATCTCACTGCCAATTGTTTCGATCCGTCTTGGGGACCGACAGTGCGGAACCCAAGACGGATCCCAAAAGCGCTTCTAACACGGAGTGAAAACTCCGTGTGAACAAGCCCTAAGGCTATGTCTCCACTGCACAGAAAAACGTCAAAGACTGAAAAGAGGTCCCATGGATTTGTATAGTAAAAACGTCCTGTTGTCTCCAGGGAGCGTCTTTTTTCTGCTCATTTTATTTGCTGGTCGTTTTTTTAAATATGTTGCAAAAAACGACTGAGTCTAAAGCACCGGATGTTTTTTGGCACTTCTTTGCGCGCTTTTTGGTGCATTGTTTTGCAGAAATATATAGCAAATCTATTGCTGTGCATCTCTGCAAAAAAGTGCCAAAAAATGCGCCAAAAAACTCAGAATGCGCAAAAAAGCTGACTTTTTTCAGCAGCTTTTGACACAGTGGACAAAAAACTAAGTTTTCTGAACGTTTTTAGGATTTGGTTTTCAGGTCCTTTTTTCTCCAATGCTGTGTAGACTTAGCCTAAAAGGAGATAAAGTCTTCTTTATCTCCTGACCAAAGCAAATAATCATAGTAATATATTTGGTTATAATCTTCATTTACCTTTCCCTTTGTGTTAAAAGCTAAACATTGTGATGAGAAAACCCCTTCAAAGTGCCAGCTGCTTTTCTCAGTCTGTAGAAGAGTTAACTTGCTTATTTGCCTATCAATGTAGAAGCTATAATATTAACATAAACAGGATCTGTCAGTTGGATGCTGCCACGGTGCTACCTTTTCTACACCAAGTTTGTGAAGAAGGAAAATGTATTACCTCTCTAATGGGGTTAATGAAACTCTAAGAGCATTTCCCCACGGCACAGGCTTGCTAATGTTTTTTCAGAAGGTTTGAGGTTTTTCAGACCGCTGAAAAAACCGGCTGCAAACTAGCACAACATGGGAAACCCGTGCAGCAGTCCCCACTGCTCATCGCGGAGAAAAGCTGTCCCCCTCCCCCCGCGGCCGTGTGCACGGCACACAAACCAGACAAATACCGGTTGGATAAACCGACCGGTATTTGTCCATTGCCGTGTAAACGGGCCCTAAGGGCGCAGGAAAGAGTCTGTGTAGAAAAGGGCAAAGTACAATGCTGGGCATACAAGGGGATGGAGCATTGTGTCATGGACATCACATGAAGAGCTCTATAGGTAACCTTCTCTTGAATAATCTACAGGAAAAATGAAAATGTTGCAACTAACAGCAATAAATAGAGTAAATAAAGGTTCAGGTTCACATTTACATCAAAGGTTCGTTTCAGAGCATCCGTCCCAGAGATGTGTTTCATGATAGACACCGTTGGCACCTATCGGACTCCATTGACTACAGTGGGGTCCATCGGGTTTTCATTGTGATCTCCGTCATTTTAACGGAAAAAAAATAGTGCAGCATCTGACACAATGTTTTCCAAGCAGAACCTCCAGTGCAGATGTTAACTGGACCTAAGTCTTGCAAGTGCTGCTCTTTATTATTTTTTTTGCCTGAAACAATCTTTAAATGTAATCACTATTTTGTCATTAACATTGTCTGCCGCAGGGGCACACGGATGAATTGTGGGGTCTGGCTACACATCCATTCCAGAACATCTTTCTAACTTGCGGGCATGACAAGCAACTGTGTATTTGGAATGGCAGTGAACATACTCTGAATTGGACGTGTGTACTAGAGGTGAGAAAGGTTTTGTTGAACACACTATTGTGGAAGTAGGACAACAGCACATCAATTTTTGTAGAGTGAATAAACATAGCGTTTTATTTACACATCCAAAAAAGGTGAGCTCCACTTGTATACAAATTCCAGTGGACATAGGGAAAAGTGACACATTATATAAGCTTAAAGGGGTTTTGCCACAAGCTCATTTCATACTTCCTGTATTCAGCTCTTCAGCTCTGTGTGCTCAGAAGGGGGTGTGTGTGATTTGTTTGAATTGCATATCATGTGACCCAGCAGGATGACATCACCAGGCCTTTCCTCTCTGTAGTCAAAGAAAAGTCTAATTATGTAAAGCATTGTGAGTAGCTGAGAGGTAAAAATGTTTGTTATTTAATTTGCAAGCTTACCCCTTTAACATTTCGGTCAGCAGATTTTGATTATTCAAATGTCACATTTTTGTCAGCCGTAGCTGCAACAAATCAGGGTAAATTTTTGGAGACAACAATTTAGATGTGACTATAGCAATCGTAACTCACATAAATGTTTAAAGTTGACCTGTGGCTATTGTGACAGGTCTGTTCCAGTCAATCATTGTATAAAATAACAATTCTCGAGCATCTTCCCTTACAACTCTATGTTGTGCGGTTCCTCCTAAAACTAATAAATATATTGTCAACTGCGTGTTACTAGTTGTCGGTTTGTCCTTGCACAGTTTGACCAATCAGTACTCGCGTAGTCAGAGTGCACAGATACACACCCATTTGACACAGTGAATCACAGCCTGTTGTCAATGTATATATAAATTTGTAAGAGGAATAATAGTGTTATGACACAATGCAGTTATACGAAGATGCTCTAAAATTGTTGTTTCATTTGCAATGGAAGTATTTACTAAACTAGACAGGACATGTGACAGGAATTCTTGGATGACACCAAGATACGGACAATTTTTCAGTTAATTTGCTTACTAATTTCAAAATTAAGCAACTTTCCGAATAGTCTACAATAAATGGCCTTCCATTTTGCTTCTATGGAGTATGTGTAAGTCCTCCAACTAGCTATTGGTGCTGCTCAATCTGAAATTCAAAGTGCAAGTCCTGCTTCTGACTGACTCTCTGTTCTCCATTTCTGTCAGTTTTAGTCTAGGTCTACACAGCACAGGATTTTGGTAGTTTTTTTTTCAGTGGATTCAGTATTTCGAATCTGCTGAAAAACCGACCGTTACCAGTGCTGTGTAACCCTCAATAGAAAATCTGTGCAGTAGTCTACAGAGGGAAACGTCCGGCGGAATATAGAACATGTTCTATATTCCACGGGAACGACGTTGGATTCCCGCAGCCTTAATGTAATTCCGCTGGGAGTCCAAAATCCAACCACCGGTCTTTGCACAAAAATTGAATAAAAAAATGGCGGTTCAGCACGGTCCAGCGAAGTGAAAATGCGGTCGGATTTTGGACGACTTTTTCACGTTGCTGTGTGGACCTAGCCTTAAAGATGGCATCAGAGAGGAGAAGATTCCAGACTATAGCTTTGTGCAAATTTTTTACTTAAAGGGGTTGTACAGTTCCTATAAAAAGCGATAGTAAGCTGGTGATGTCCAATTAGGCTATGTTCACAAGGCGTAATTGCGGCGCCTACAGTACTGCCGTAATTACGCCTGGTGATTAGGGAGTCGCGTACTCCCGCGCCACGGGGGGGCCAGCAGCCCGCCGGCCCCATTGACATGCAATACTCGTGGCGCGTATTCGCCACAAGTAATTCACATGTCACTTATCTTCCCGTGCGTACAATATGATTGTATTGTACGAGCGGGGAGAGGAGGCGTGATCCATAGTTGTCTATGAGAACTATGGATTACCGTAATTTCGGCACGCAGCTCGCTCATATTAGAGCGCAAATACGACGCAAAATGCGTGCCAAAATTCCACTGTGTGAACATAGCCTAAAAAACAAAAACCCTATAGTCACTTTGCTCTTTACCTTCATTCTAGTGCTGGGTCTCCCTGGTCTTCTTTTTCTGAACAGGGACATTACCACTGCTGCCCCTGATTGGCTGCAGAGGTCATGTACAAAGAACATACATCACTGTTTGGAGCTGTTCATTTTAGAACAGTGATGTTAGGTAGTTGCATGTGACCATTGCCACCGATCAGTGGCTGCAGCAGTGACATCCCCAATGGATGAAGACAAAAGTAAACAGAAAACCGATGAAATCTAGAATTGTAACGTTGAGTTGAGGAGGAAGACGAGTATAAGTTTTTTTGTTTTTTTTTATAATTGGGCATTAGCACCTTGTATTTCATTTTTAAAGGAACCTGACAACCCCTTTTAGGTAACCTATGAAAATATAATTTTCTCCATGCCAATGGTGTCAATATCCGTTTTAGTAACAATTCTTTTACTAAATGTAGAGGATTAGGCTGTCTACACAGTTAAGTTAAAATACCGATGGAGATTGCACGTTTTTTGCGCAAGAAAACATGGTCGGATTTTCCGTGGCCTAATACACTGAGGGCTACTGGAATCCGGCGGAAGATAGAACATGTCCACCTCCCGACGGCTCAATAGCAAATCCATTCTGTGAAGACTACAGCACTGATTTTCTATTGAGGTCTACACAGCGCTAAATTTAGTACGATTTTTGGCAGATTATAAATTCTGAATCCACCGTAAATCTGATCAAAAACCTATGCAGTGTAGACATAGCCTTAGCCCATTTTGTCATCTCTAGACACTGATACTTTTGGAAAAAGTTATTTTATGCTTACCGTATATATATCCAGGCACACATGGCCAACTAAGATGCAGTATTTCTTTTGCACAGGATCATGGTTTATGTGCAGATTTCCATCCCAACGGAAGAGAAGTTTGTGTGGGGCTGAGCACAGGAAAGTAAGAATAAAAATCTGTTTCTTAGTTACTTTAGCTTTCTTCAACGCATCTTTTTATTCCTTTGTGTCTCCTTTCAGTCTCTTAAATAAATGTAATCTGATAGTAAGGGCATGTCCCCATGGCACGGGTTTTCGGCCCGTTTTTCAGACGGTTTACGGTTTTTCAGACCGCCTGAAACACCGGCCAAAAATGAGCACAATGGGGCTCTATAGAAAACCTGTGCAGCAGTCCCCACTGTACGGGTTTTCCGTCCGGCGGTTTGTCTGCCCGTGGTCTGGCCGCAAAGCAGTGTGCAAGCACAATCTTCCGTCCGGTTTCCGGACGGAATCTGTGCTAGTCAATGTGAAGGGGGAGGGCTTTTCTCCGCTCATCACGGAGAAAAGCCGTCCCCCCCGCAGACAAAACAGGACAAATACCGGCCGGCAAACCGACCGGTATTTGTCCTGTGCCATGAGAACGCGCCCCAACTGCTTTGTTCTGTACAAATATATCCCTGTTTTTTACATCGGTTTATGGCTCCTTCTGTTACTCCTTCTAACTTTATTGTCAGTAATGGTTATATATACCTTTTTTATAGGTGGCTGGTCTTGGACCTGCAAAGCCGTAAGATTCTGTCTGTGCATTCTGATGGCAATGAGCAACTTTCTGTCGTCAGATATTCTCCAGGCGAGTCAAAGAAAAGCACATAATGGGTTATTTTTCAAGTACATTTTCATTTTCAAAGTGTGTTTGAGTTTTGTTTTCATCCTTGGTCTCAGTATATACAGTGGGTTGCAAAACTCTTCATACCTCTTGAACTGTTCCTCATTTTTATGCTACACTCACAAACTTAAATGTATTCTACTGCAAGTTTATATGATAGAGCAACACAAAGTAGCAAGTATTTGTAAATTATAAAGAAAACAATACATGCTCTTCCAAATTTTGCAAATAAAAAAAAATGAAAAGTGCGGCATGCAAATGTATTAAGCGTTCCTGGGTCAATACTTTGGCTTTTTTCCTTGCCACTCATACATAAAGACCAGATTTGTGAAACACATGGCTAATAGTTCCGAGTACAGATTCTCCCACCTGAGCTGTGTGTATGTTGGATCTCTGCAGCTCCTCCAAAGTGACCCTTGGCCGCTTAGCTGCTTCTCCAATTAGTGCTCACCTCATCTGGGCGGTCAGTTTAGGTGGACGACCATGTGTTGGTAGGTTAGTAGTTGTGCCATACTCCTTCCATTTACGGATGATGGATTGAACAGTGCTCCATGAGATGTTCAGAGCTTGGGCTATTTTATTAAAATCTGACCCTGAAGTACACTTTGCCATGACTTTATCGCTAAGCTGTCTGGTGTGTTCCTTTGTTTTCATGATGCTGTTTTTTTTGCTAATGTTGTCTAATAAACCCCTGTGGCCTTCACAAAACAGCTGTAGTCACACTGAGAATAAATTTAAAAGATGTACTCTATTTACTAATTATGTGAACAAGGAAAGAAGAAAATTCCAGCTTCAATCCAGGTATTTGCGATTTAAAAATTCCAAGGCTTTATCATTAAATGCTTTAGAACATATCATACAAAAGAATTCATAACAAACACGCTGACGCATTTCAGGGTTGCCCCCTTGGTTATAGAAATGACTGTTTGAAATTTTTAAATCGCAAATATCTGGATTGGAGCTGGAACTTTCTTCTTTCTTTGTTGAGATGTGTTGTTGAGGTTGCTTCTATCTCTCCGTGCTGCTCCAGGTGCGTGGAATTAACGGTGAGCTGAATACACCATTTTCTTATCAATTATTCACTAATTACGTGACTTCTAAAGGTAATTGATCACTCTGGAGTATATTTATGGGCATCATTGTACAACGCGGAATACATATGCCTGCACCAATTTCAGTTTTTTAATTTGCAAAAAATTGGAAAAGCACGTAGCATTGGTCACTGTTATGATTAAAAATGATGAACAGCTCAAGGGGTATGAACACTTTTGCAACATATAGTATTTGTTCATTCAACCATTGACCAAGAGAGCGGTCATTTGTTACAAGGATTGTTGTGATGGACATGTCAGGGAGATCCTAAGCCATCATTTTTAAATTTACAAGTAAATTATTAGTGATTTGAAAAATTATGGTGTATAGAATTAGCTCTAAGAACATAAAATTCTATGTTTATTTGATCTGCTTTTACACTCTTTTTTTTATTCTGTCATCTTTTATCCTGAATGTTTTTCATTATTCCGTGTTTTTCACCTTTTAATAGATGGGAATTTTCTGGCTATTGGCTCCCATGATAATGTCATCTACATGTACAGCACAGGCCAAAAGGATCGTCAAGATTATTCACGTGACAGCTCCATAGAAGAAAAATACAGCTCCCAAGAAGAAGGCGAAAACCTAGAAGGAGAGGGAGATAATTTTGTGCATGAGAGAACACAGCAGTATACACGATATGGAAAGTGTATGGTGGGTTCTTCTGTTTTATTGTCTTTTTTGATCCTGAGTTGTCATTGTAAATCTGTGATATCGGTGCACACATATTTAAAATTCAATTGATAAGTTAAGAGCAGCACCTTCCAGTTAGTGGAGGTCACTCGATGGCCATGGTCCAACACCCTTGACTTTTGTCGCCACCTTCTTTCTTGGACTCATTTTAGAATTCAGTCACATATTCTGATGCAGGGGTCCCTCAAGTTACAATACCATTAGGTTACAGTATTTTCAGTTTACAGCAGCCTCTAATGGGCAATGGGAAAGTGAAGCCTAATTTAATTCACAGTGCCACAGGCAATGTTGATCTGTGGTTCATGCAACTGTCTAGAAGATCCTGCCAATCGGCATGGAGATTTTACTAATAAGGCACCATTTGTATGAAAGTATGGATGCATTTCTCCCTGTTGTTTCTGTTTGAGACCCTCACGAAGCGTCCTCAAGAGAAACAGTCGTTTCAACCTGTCCCACCATCTCCCTTCTTGCACTCCGCTGCAATCTCTTTACTTCTGGCCAATGATGTCACGTTCAATATTCACATGATCCTGAGGGCTTTCACAGGCCTCAGCAGTTTCTTCCAGTTCAAACAGTATCTGTTTGCTGAGGCCTGTGACTAGTTGTAGGGTTACATGCCATTGATTGTGACGTCATGGGCAAGCCCCCTAGGACCAGGGCTCAGCTCTAAAATGAGGCTGGTTCAAAAGGTGAGTCTTCTATTTCACCTTATCCTTGGCCCACTATAGTGTTATATATTTTTTTTATTTTGTTAGAACCGGCCAACCATGTTAATACTTTTAATTTGTGTAACATTATTATTTATACTGCATGAGGTGAATGGAACTCATAGATTCTTATTTTTCATTGCTTTAGATAAATGTGCAACAAAATTGATGAGTGGAACTTATTTTTTATCATTATAGGGACACTCTAGTTTTATCACCCATTTGGATTGGTCGAAAGATGGAAATTATATCATGTCAAACTCTGGAGACTATGAGATACTATACTGTGAGTATTGAGAACGGAAAATATTTGTCAAACTTACCAACAGTTGAAATTTTTAAAGTAAGTAAGATTAAAGGATGTTTTCCACTGTTATGTAAACAATCATAATCAAGCAAAATGTAACTTTTTAAATCAACTTTCTAATTCACAAATAGGAAAGCCAGCTCACCAAAAGAGGCATTTACTTGTGGGACAGGGATGTAATATTACCGTTCTATAAAGCATTGGTGCAGCCTCACTTGGAACATACTGTTCAGTTTTGGGCTCCAGTTTATAGAAAAGGATGTAATGCAGCTAGAGACAGTGCAAAGACGAGCAACCAAACTAATAAGGGGAATAGAGCATCTTAGTTATGAGGAGAGGTTAAAAGAATTTAACTTGAGAAAAGACAGCTATAAGGAGACATGATTAATTTATATAAGTATATAAATGGCCCCTACAAACAGTATGGGGAAAAACTATTTTATGTAAAACTCCCTCAAAGATAAAAAGGCATTCCCTTCGTGTAGCAAAAAAAATAATTCAATCTCCAGACGAGAATAGCCTTTTTTCACCATGAGAACTGTGAATCTGTGGAATAACCTGCCTGAGGAGCTGGAAACTGCAGGAACAGTTGAGGGTTTCAAGAAAGACTTAGATAACTAACTAAAACGTAAAAATTTGAATAGTTATTTGGCCTTTTAAAATTCTAGATTCAGTCTGATCATAACTTTGGAAGCAGAAATTAAATATTCATTTGGGGCAGACTGGTTCTTGCCTTATGGGTTCTTCAGTAGGAGGAACAAACCTTAAAAATTCCCTATCTCCCTCACTTGGTTGAACTTAATGGACATATGTGTTTTTCCAAACATACTATGTAACTATGTAACCAAAATGTGCCATGATTCGAATGCAAATTGCACAAAAAAAATTCATAACTCTTGAGAGCTTTCTTTCTGTATATTATTTATACCGCATTTCCACAATATGTTAAATTCAGAAATACTATAAATATATGTGCATAAACAGCATGAACAAAACAGTCTAAAGCCTAAAGTCTACAATAAATAGTCCAATAGTCCAACCAATAGTCTACAGTGAACTCAGGATGGAGGATGTTGTTTCTTTTACCACAGAATTTTCGCATTGTTTTGCAATGCATGAAACCCTTGGTGAAAATCTACAACATTTCCAAAACATATAGGACAAGAAAACAAAAATCTGCAGCATGTCCAGAATCTACAATTAAGTTTTTTCCACTGTGAGTTTAACAAGGTTTGCCAAAACCCCAATCACTTACATTGTAATGAACTTTGTTACAGCATTTTGGTTTAGATTCCTTAAAGGGGTATTGCCAAGAAGTGATTTCCTCACCTAAAAGGCTGATACTCTGATCTAAAGTCTTGAGAAAAGGGGCATTATATTTCTTTGTTTAAAAAAACAAGTGACTCATCTGTGATGTCATCGCTCCATCTCCCATGCACGTTCCCGAGGCTCATATTCAGTCTCTGTAGTTGAGTAAACATTGTTTGGGTAATCCACAGAGGATAACTGTATTGTGAACAAGCTCTATGGGTTTTGTTTCTCCCTCTTATCTGCTCAGGAGAGAAGGTAAGTTCCAAGCAGGCAGCATTCTTTTGTTCGTTCACAGACTGCTGCAGAGGGGGTGAGGGCTGAACAGGGAGCCAGGAACCGTCTGCATGTTTACTCAGATAATTACATTACAACCAGTGGATTCTCTATACAAAAGACACAAGCTCTTTTCTCCCTTCAAAGCTCGTTCATGTGCACTGCCATCAGATAAGAAGTGCAAACAACGTAAGTGCGGCCAGATCAGCTCCTGGTCTTAGCTAATGTAAACAGTCAGAAAATTAAGGGCATCTTAGTCAGGCTGTAGCTCTCACAGGCTACACTTTTTATAATCACATATATTTAGAAAAGTGATTAAATACCCATTTTGGAGGATCCCACGTCAACATTAGATTGTGGCAAAACCCCTTTAACCAAATTTATGCAACAAGTATATGATGTCTCAATCCCCACGAAATGCTTTATTTTTCCAGTACATAACATTAAATGAAAGTTAAACTTTTATCCTGCTATGTATAACAATTGCAATTGTAGTCATTTTAGGTTCATTATTCAATGTTAGATGTTACCATTAACCTCCTTATAGTTGGTTGTGGGGGTTCTATACACTTAGCTGCTAAAACTAGATATTACAACGATCTTGCCCCCTCAAATAATTGTACTAGCACTCTTAAGATAGCTTTTGGCCAAAGATCTTTGGATGACAACTAGTCATACACATGTACAATTGGAGTGTTTTCAATGGTGAGAGGGGAATAAGTCATGTTTGTAGCCAGGGGGCATAGATAGAATTCATGGGGCACCATAGCAAAATGTGATGGGGCTTCACCATCTAATGACAAAAAAAGTAAAACAGCATCATAGCAGGTAGCAATAATTAAAGGTATAAATAATACAGCCATATTTCAAATAGTAGTACTGGAGAGCAGAAAACCACCAGCTACAGTTGAATTTTTTTTAAAGTAAGTAATAATGAAATTAAGAATCTTTTCCACCTTAATGTAAACAATCATAATCAAGAGAAATGTAACTTTCTAAATCAACTTTCTAATACACAATTGGGAAAGGCAGCTCACCAAAATGTATCATGATTTGAATGCAAATTGCACTGAAAAAAGTTCATGGCTTTTGAGAAAGCGTCTGTTCTGTATAATACTTACACCGTATTTCTAAGATTTTTTAAAGGGATTTTCTGGGACTATTATATAATTTTTATTTGTTATAGAGCTGTCAACTTAATTATATTGAACTTTGTAATTGAGGCTAAAAATAATTATTTACCTGTTCTCCTTTGCAAAACCAGGCTGAGAGCCCTTTACTCCACTTCTTCCTACTTAATGCATAACATGTGACATCCATTGATCATATGGCTTTGCTTCTGAGTCTATGGATGTTTGACATCACTCAGTGGGTGTGCGCTGAAGCAAGGCTCAGCTCAGAAACACCGTAGTGTGTGTGATCTGAGCAGAGAAGAGCTGGATGCATATAGTGAGTCCTCAATCACTATGTAAACAGAGGTGCCAAAAGGAATGTAATCATTCAGTACAGAGCTGGAGGCTGCAAGCAGAAGACTTGCATTGTTTGATTGGCTGAATACGCATGAGGACCTCTGAGACTATTCAGCAGCAGTCAGAAAAAAGTCTGCCTATGGCTCTTCATATAGTAGTAATGCCAGTGTAAAGCATCATGAGACACTACCCTGACATCACTGTGTGCAGGGATAATGATACATCCCCTAGAGCAGGGGTCCCCAACTCCAGTCCTCAAGGCCCGCCAACAGGTCATGTTTTCTGGCTTTCCGTAGCATTGCACAGGTGATTTAATTATTGTCAGTGCATTCTGTGGGAGATCCTGACACAGGTGATATAATTATGGTCTGTGCATTCTGTGGGAGATCCTGAAAACATGAGCTGTTGGTGGGCCTTGAGGACTGGAGTTGGGGAACACTGCCCTAGAGCAGGCACACAGCTTTCCTATGATCAGAAAATTATTTCTGTGGGGGATGTGACTTTCTCGGATGCTAGAGTCTATGCAATATACAGGAAAGCTGGGTGATGCCACATTTACCACAGCAATCAGAATTGGAAAGATGAGATACCTATGTACCTGCTGTAGGGGATGTACAGCACATATATATAGAAAAATATAAACCAAATTATATATTTGTACATGAATTACATATATCATAGGGTGAGGAAAGAATGTCTTTTTTCATGTTACTGGTGACTGTACTACACACAGCCTGCTGCAGGCAACCAGGAAGTGAAGTGGAGCAAAGATGCAGGGTCATGAGGTGATCATGTCTGAGAATGATAGTGAACAGGGCTAGAAGGATTAGGGCGGGGAGGAGGGGGACTAAAATTGTGACTGCAGTGCATTGTGGGACTTGAAGGAAATAGCTGCAGGAGAACTGCTGACACTCCCACAACCAAGAAGTATCACTGATCTTATAATAGATAAAAAAAAAGGCAAAAAGAAAAAAGAAACTATGTAGGTATGGATATTTTTATTTTTCATATCATGTGTTATAGTTTTTGAAATCATTAAATCCTGGATAACCCCTTTAAAATAAATTCAAAAATTTAAAAAAGAAAATTGCACAAACAGTAAAAATACCCCAAAGTCAACATCCCAAACTTTAAAAGTAAAAAAGCAAAATTTTTGAAGGGGGCGCTTAGCGGCACCCAAAAAATGTGCAATTCACCCCCCTTTTTGCATGTCCCCACGCCCCTTCAAAAAAGCCCCCCCTACTCCCCAACTGTGTAAGGGTTTTGGGAGAAAGAAATTTTTGGGTTTTGGCGTCACCCAGTTCCCCGGGACTGTTGGTTGGTCTTTTCAGACCCAGAGCGTTTGGGAAAATTACTGCCAAAACTGTGCCCAATAGGTGGGTTTATCTCGGGGGCCCTATTTGAACCCGAAACTAGGTATAGCCTCCTGTAGCCAGGTTAAGCCCCCTTCAAACCCGGGAAACTGTCCCCAATACCAGATGTGCCCCCTTAAGCAGGTATCCCCCATTGGGGCCCGGGAAGGGTGCCCCATTCCCAGGCAGTGCCCCCAATACCCATTTAGAGCCCCTTACACCCGGGTGTTCCCAATAGCTAGGAAAAACCCCCCTTTATCCAGGTAGATGCCCAGAGCCATGCAGTTCCCCCATGACCAGGCGATGCCACTTTTTTCCGGGGTTGATGCCCCATGAGCCGGTAGATGCCCCTTTATCCGGCGGCCCCCATGAGCAGGGCAGACCCCCACCAGGTGATGCCCCCATGACCCAGGTAAAATTGCCCCATGAGCCCAGGCAGATCCCCCCCTTTTTCCGGGCAGTTTCCCCCCATGACCCGGATGCCCCTAAGCTATAAAATAAAAAATAAAACCTCTTCACACTCCCCCCTCCAAAAAAGCATATACGACACCCCAAGGCAATCACCACCCCCCCCCCCCCCCCCCACACACAGCCACCCTGCTCCCCTGTCCTGGGGTTCCTATTCTTCAAACTCGGGGAAAGGGGGCGGAGCTTTGTGGGTCCCTTTAAGCCCCCCCCCCCTTTTCCCGCATGCCCGCAGGTTTCCTCTGCAGCAAGGAACATCCCGGCGGCGCACAGAGCGGGGTGAGGGCAAGGGCAAGAGAGAAGAGACGCTGCCCGATGCCTTGTATACAGAAAACTCCAGCTTCTTAAAGAGGCGTGAGGTTTAAAACCCACCCTACGGGGGGGGGGACAGGGCCCCATTAGCGGAGGACCGCCAAAAAGGGGGGGTTTGGAAAAATTGCCTAAAGTCCACATCACTTGTTCCCTAAAAAAGAACAATGTTATTGTACCTAAGTGAGTCCCTTCAACCTCTGGGCCCCATGGCAGTTGCTATGGCTGCTACAGCTATTGTTATGGCCATGTTGGTAACTAACATACATGATACTTTTATCCACAATCTGTTATCAGGGGAGAACTCAGACACCTCAAACATATTAGATGATTTATGCCAGACCTGCAAAACATTGCAAGACATGGGGTGAACTGCCTCCCAAGACCGCCCGGGAAAGCTCCAAATTAGGTGGTATTGCCCATTTTGAGGGTGGGGCTTACATAGGCCACACTCCTTTGTGGGCTGCCAGAAATGCTTTGACGGGACATATTTTAAAAGTCCTGATTTAAACAATAATAGAAAATTATTCTAGAAATAATTTATGAATCGGGTGTTTTACTTGTCATTGAAAAAAGAAGACACTGTTTTGCGGGGAATGAACTTGTCTTACTTCTCCCAAAAAGGGGACATCACTGGAGGCTGTAAACTTATCAGAAACCGATATAAAAACAAAGATCGTGATTGGGCAACAGACACATGTGTACTGGGATACCATGTTTTTGGTAAGTACTACTTAGTGCATGATCTACGTGATAATGGTATATGGTATGAAAGATCTCTATTGAGCAGTGAAATATCCATTGTAAACTGTACAGTGGGGAAAATAAGTATTTGATACACTGGCTATTTTGCAGGCTTTCCCATCTACAAAGAATGGGAATCTGTAATTTTATCAGGTTTCAACTGTGAGAAAGAATTTTTTTTTTTTTTCCCCAAAAAATTTTTATTTTTAAATTTTAATTTGTTTTAAAGGTTTTTTATATTGTTTTTAAAAAACCCGAAAAAAAGCCCTTTTTTTTTTTTATTTAAAGGATTATTGCCCCTTACATTAATTTCCCCATTTTAAACTTTCTGAAAAAACACCCTTAAAACAAAATTAACCTACTGGGAAAAAAGGGGGGTTTTAAAAAGGGACAAAATGGACCGGAAAAACCTTTTTAAAAAGCGGGGTTTTGGAAAGGAAAAGGAGGGGCAATAAGAAAATGGAAAAACCCAAAAATTTTATTTATCGGGCATCTTAAAAGTTTGTTTTTGGTAAAAGGGGGGTTTTGGAAAGGGCGTGGGAAAGGGGGGGGCATGGAGCCAAAAAAAATTTTTTAAAAAGAGTACCCTAGGTCAAGGGTTAGAACCGAGGGAGAAAAGGCCCCTGCCCGGGAAAAAAAATTTAAGTTGCAACCACGGATGGGAAAAAAAGAGGAAAGTAAAAAAAGAAAACCAGCCAAACCTGCTTCGGAAAAAATCCGGGGGGGGGTTTTTGGAAGGGGAGAACGAGCAGGTTTAAAAAAAGGATAGCCAATAGGGTTTGGCCCCAAAACCCCCCAAAGAAAGGGGGTTTTTTAAAGGGGGCTTTCAGAGGCAAGGCCGGAAATAGGGTGGCCCCCTAAAAACATTTAAAAAAAAATCTGAAAAATTTTTTGGGGGGAAAAACCTATCCAAAAAAAGCCCTGTTAAAGAGGGGGAAGGGGAAAATTTTTGGGTTGTGCCTTGTAAAAAAAGGGAAAATTTAATCGAGACAAACCGGTTTTTTTTTATAAGGGGTTTTTTTAAAAAATATTTTTCACGCAAAAAAGAAATTTTATTTAAAAAAAAAAAATGTTTTTCAATTTTTTTTAAGTTTTTAAAAAAAGGCCTAGATAAAAATTAAGGCCCCCCCGGGGGAAAGGGGAAAAAAAAAAAATTTTCAGGAAAAAAAAACCCCGGGGTTTTCCCCTGTCATTTTAGGAAATAAACCAAGGAAAAGGGGGAACAGGGTGTTTTTTTTTTGGTTTTGGGCCCCAAAAAAAAGGGGGGTTTTTTAAAAAAGAACCCTCCAGGGTTTCCAGGGCGAACCTTTTTAAAAAACCCCCGATTGGGGGGTGTAGAAATTATTGTCCCCGGGCCCAAAAGCCCGGATACTTTGTTTTAAAATTGCGGCAAAACTCTTTTCTAGAAAAACACAATGTCGGGGAACCCTTTATAATATTTGGGGTAAACATTTAAAAAAAAGGGAAATCAAGTAGGAAAATTAATTTTTTTAAATTAAGTTTTTAAAAAAAAATTTAAAAAGGGGCCCCGCCGGAAACCTTTAAAATTTTTTTCCCCCAAAAAACTTTTCCTCTGGTTGGTTTTAAAGCTACCACTAAAAGGGGGGGGAGAAAAATTTTTTAATTTTTGGATAACTGTTTATGGTAAATTTTCCGGGGGTTTCAAGTTTATGTAAAAACTTGATCACCATAAAATGAAAAGTGAATGATTTTGTAATATAATTTCCATTTAAAGGGTTTATATAACAAATGTTTTTCTTTTTTTTTAATGGGACATTGCTGCCATTTTAAATAAAAAACTTATACTCACCTCTTTTCTCAAATGGGATCCAGTTCTGCACCGTCCTTACACTCCACCCGTCTTCTGTTTTCTTTTGGTTTTCTTTTTTTCAACAGGACATCACCACTGCAGCCGCTGATTGATTACAATGGTCATTTTAAATGGCAGCAATATATTAACTTAAGAATATCTCCAGACTGCTATTACTCTTGCATAACGGGGCCTCCCTGCTCCCGTATCAACGTGCCAAACATATATAGATTGCAAGAGTGGTAAAAGTAAAAAACCTTTATTGTAACAACATATACTTAAAATATGTAACGTATGGTGCAAACAAGTTTGCTACGTGCGTTTTTTCACAGCATGTCGCACGCAGTCGGTTCATTGATTGCAATGGTCACATACCCGTGACTGATATCACCATTCAGAGAACTTACTTCTGAACGGTGATGCCAACCAGCGTCATGCGACTGCTGCCGCTGTGACATCCTTTACGAAAGAAGACTGGAAGAAAACTGTGGAGAGTGAGGATGGTGCAGCACTGGATTCCAGCTAAGGGAAGAGTTGAATATAAGTTTTTATTTTAAAATCTCAGCAGTATCCTATTTAAAAAAAAGGAAAAAAATTACAAAAAAAATTAGTTGGATAACCTCTTTATGTGGTTTACCATCTTCATGTCAGAGAATAAAAACATCTAGAAGCTGAGACTTGGTTCTGGTAGGAGCCTCCACTGTAGATTCCATAAAATAATCATAGAAAAAACAGTGTAGCATGCAAAGCTATATTTTCTGTTCAAATGAAGGACACCATGAAGAAATCTCAAAGGATCACAAGATAGTTAATGGGGACCGTTGGGTGCCCATCGTGAAATGGATTCAGCACTGCCTTTGATTTTGGTTTTCTGTTCCTATGATGGAACAGAAAAATAGGCATAAGGGTATGTTCATGCGGCTTAAAATGCTGCGTATTTCGGCGCATATTGCGCGCCGCAATTACGGTAATTCATAGCTCTCGTAGAGAGCTATGGATTACATATCGTCCCCCCACGCGTACAATACAATCGTATTGTACGAACGGGGGAGAATTGATATGTCAATTGTTAGCGGCGAATACGCGTCACTGACAATGCATGTCTATGGGGCCAGCCCCCTCCCCTCCCCCGTGCTTTGGAATTACGCGCTGATTAGCGCGTGGTTCCAAAACATCCGGTGTATTGCGGCGCGTACTATACGTGTTGCAATAAGCCATGTGAACATACCCTAACAGTGCAGATGTTAACCACGGCTAAAATAGTGCAAAACTAGTCCATGTTCCCACACTTGCATTCAATATAGGCAAATCTCCTGATACTTCGCAAAAATGTATCAGTGAAGTTAAAATGTATCATCTGAAGTGAAGACTGTCCAGCTCACAAAGCGTTGCATAAATGGATACGATAGCATCTGGTTATCATCTGTAATAAACTTTAATGACCCCTCCCGCAGAATAGAAAAACTTAATTGGACCCAGCCCCCTTCAGATTACAGCCCACGAGTCCCACTCCTGGCATCCAACTTGTTTTGTCAGGGAAGCTGTGGCCAGCCAGGCATTTCCCCACAGGAGAAATGTACTATTACATGGCGGCCATTCAGATGAATGTCTGTTCAGCTCGAGCCCACCAGAGTGTGCAGCCATACAGAGCAGCTCTGTGTTCTGGCTTATAGAGGAGATTTTAGACTGGAGACCTCTTCGTTGATGTCTATATGCCCTAATAGGGTTTATGAAACAACCTGTTTAACTAGAGCTTTTATTAGGTTTCCTTTCTACACGTTTTGATGGTGTTTTTTGGCTGTAAAACAACTACAAATGCCAGGGTTTTTTTTCCGTGTTCATCTGTTTTTTTATACAGTTTTTGTGTCATTTTGTTTTTAAAAATAATGAAGGACATTTACTATGGCAAGTTCAGCAAAATGCTGGCATACATGCCTTACACACATTTATTACATGTTTTAGACAGTTTTTAGACTGTTATAATACATCCAAGGAAGGGGGTGTGGCATAATATGGGGCATTGTGTGCCAACATTCTTCTGCAAGTATTAGTGCAAACAAATCAACTAATAAGTAGTAGAAAACTAAAAAAAGGAGAAAAGTATGTAGTCATTTGTTCAAAAATGTGTGACTTGACTTTTTTTTTACACCAACCTCACCGATTTTTTGGAAAAGTGGGTGGCACGTAGCAAAATGGTAGTGGCTTCACTTTGAAAAGTTTACTAAAATTTGCAGCAAAAAGGGGTGCACATTAAGTCAGAAATCTACTTCAGGTCCCAAGTTGCTTTTACTTTTTTTTAGTCAGGCATATAGCCACTGAAAGATGCAGCATACTTTTTAAGTCTTAATAAATTTGGCGAAATTTGGCTAGGCTTATTCTCACTTTTCCTGTGGATCTATACAAAGTGCTGCCACCAGAGTATTCCAGGCTATCTAAAGCCTACTACCATATTCTACAATATGGCACACCATCTTTACCTGAATGGAATACTAAATATTCCATCAAGAACACACTACAGCAGCTATTAAATGGGTTTTCTTACCATGCAGTTTCACAGAGCCACAGCCAGCTTTAGATTTACATTTCCTGGTCAGGCTGTGGGTGGGTCTATAGCAGTAGTTGACACATCAGCTCTGCTGTTCCTAGCTATTCCTGTTACACTGACATAACTGCAGGAGATTTGTAAAGTGTACTATACACGGCAGGGAGAGGAGACGTAATCCATAGTTCTCTATGAGAACTGTGGATTACCGTAATGACTGGGACGTTTTCAGCCTGTAATTTGCGAACTCCGGCGCGTAATTATGGACTGAAATACATCCAGTTTTAAGCCGTGTGAACATGGCCAAAGAGGAGATAAAATAGGAGATACAATCTTTTTTTATCTCCTGACCAAAGCAAAATCAAAACAACATATATTTGGTAATAGTCTTCATTTAGTTTTACCTACATATTAAAAGTTAATCATTGAAGTAATTATAATGTTTTAATAGAAATTAGGAACAGTAAATAAAATTAACAGTTGCAAAGGTCAATGTGACAGGTAGCTAAAATACCAAAAGTATCCCTAAACTTTAGCAGTGGAGCTTGGTGTTCGGTTCGTGGTGCTGTTCTTTATTTACCTCTGGTTTGCTGTCGTAGTAAGGCTCCACACACTTACAGACCTTCACACTCTTTGGTGGGATTCATATGCATATTTTTCCTCCAGAAAAATACACTGTGTAATACATGACACCCTCAGATTTCTGCAGCATATGTCACTTCATACTTTACGAAGGTTTCATTGTGATCTAGGACACAAATTTGGAGTCCTGGCTGCTATCACATTCCCGGTGCTGAATGTGTGTGGAAAACTGCCAGGACAATTAACAGGGACATTACGTAACAATGATGTGGAATCTGCGTCTGTAAAAACACATAATGTGAACTGTGTCGTATATATTCTTATTGAAAAATGTTGGACAGTGCAGGTGCTTTTTGGTATGTTTTTTGGCATGTAAAATGGGTTTTATACACCAAAATGTGCGTTATAAATATGCCGTGTGAACCCAGCCTTAACATCCAGGTGGTTATAAAACCACTGTATTTTCTTTGGCCAAACCCACGGTCTACAAAGCAATGTTCTCAGACTTCTCTTGTTGTCTAGGAAATCCATTTGGTAACCAAAGTCATATGAGTCTATGGATCACTCTTTATTTGAAGACAAGGCAAATATTGAGACACATAGGGCAACATGTATGAAATTTGGCATGGAGACGCCAAATGTCATGCGACTAAAATTGGCATAGAATGCGCCTGATTTATGAACCTGGCGTACAGCGGGTCATCAATCAAGCGCATTCTAGCGCTTGGGCGACTTTTCGGTGCGGGTATCTTTTTAAAGTGGTTTAACTTTCCCAACTGAATGCGGCCCAAAAATCCCATAGCGGCTTCAATAGTAGCTTTGCTAATTCTGTGCTCCCCACACTCCCGTGTTAAAGGGGCTCCCCTGTTTTGGGGGCCCTGTAAAGACGCCAGTATCGGGGCACCCCCCTTTCATACATGTCCCCCTTAAATCCTTATTTTTTCACGGGTTTTTCCCCCAGTCTCAAAAAAAAGAATCTGGGGCCCATCAAGGGCATCCTCTGGCCAGATTCACAGTTTGGCCCATAATTTTCCAGGGGGAATTATAGATTTTTTTAGCTTTAAACAGGACGACATCAATTATTTTACGTCATCTTTTTTATCGCAACTTTAAAAAGGGGTTGGGTGAAAAAACAGAAAAAATAAGAACACGCTATAGAAGAATACTAAAGACAAGCAGTAAGTATACGCCAAAATACAGGATTAAAACTCATTAAAAACGCTGTTATATGGCATTATATCGCCATGTTGGATCTTTCTCCTCACTGGGCGGAGCTACAGTTGCTAGGCCCGCTATCTGAAAACTACATTTCCCACAAAGCCACTTCCTCCTAGCTGAGCTGGAGAGCCCTCCCCCCTCTGCTCCTCCCAGTGTTGCTGCCATCACTGGCTGTATAGAGACATATGCTTGTGAGGGCAGTTTCTCACATACAGATGTTAGATAGCGCAGTGTATTATCCTCATCTAGTAGAACAGAATTACTTGGATATCATTATATATAAACTAGTTTATTGTGTATATGTATGTAAATATTATTTGTGAACCTGTAAAAAATGTAGGCCCCAATCACATCATACCTTAAAAATGTATCCACACACATCACAGTGGAACCAGGGGTGACTACGGAGCAAACATAGGGTGACATGTATGAACGTTGGTGCTGACAGGCCAGTTTTTAATAGCTTTAAAGCAGTGTAGCATGCACCGAATGTATAATGTTCTTTGCAGATAAAACATAAGGTACAGTCTAGTGTCAATACCACAAGTCTGGCTCAGACAGATCACGTTTAACTTGGTCTGGCTGTTATAACTGTAATGCGCCGAGGTTTGGCTTCAAACATTCATAAATGTGTCTAATGCAACGCCCCCAGAACGCCCCAAATCTCTGGCGCATTAAAAAGTGTCTTTGGTGCATTACAAAGGGACTTATCGTGCCAAATTTTGGGGTGCACCTGTTCATATTTATTTTTGGTCAAAATACACCAGAAAAAATGGGGCAGCCCCCCTTCTACATGTGCCCATGACTCTCTGGGATGTGGGTTTTCTGCCAGAAAACTGGGGCAACAGGTAGAGCTATGGTGAAGGCTCTTTTCCCCAGGTTTGGGAAGCCCAAAAAGCGGTGGAGAGGGGGAAAGTGCAGGGGCGTTTCAGGGTCCTAAAAACTCCCGGGCTCGGGCCCCTTTTTGTTTTTTGGGGGAGGGGTGGGGTTCACACAACTTTTCACGCCTATTGTAAACTCGGATGTTTTTTTACAGAAAAAAAACCTTCTGTTCCTGTCACAAATTTTCTACATTTTCCCGCCCTTCCTAGCGTCACGTACGAAAAAAACCCCCAATGACAAATTTCTTTTTCAGAACTTTCACCTTCATATAAAAATACCCCTAAACATCCCAAAACACCCCACCTACACATCAGAAAAATCTACCAACAATGATTGTTACTAAACCCCCCCTACAAAACCAAGCCCCCAAACTATTACACTTAAGGCTCAAAAAACCCTGCCAGACCCTGACCAAACGCAACCCCCACAGTGATATCCACTGCACACGGCCCTAAGAATATTTCCCGCCATACAGGGACCAATAGGGAGTATAGTTGTATGTGACTCTCAGACAATAAGTGTTAACTGCAGTTACATTTGGTGACTCCCCGGAGACGGTCTTTCTGATCAGCGCGTTATTTCCCTTTTTTTTCTCCATCCGGTTCACACCTTCATGCTGTTTTCTCCCGGCCAATACTCGTCCCTGAGGTTTTTGGCACAAATATTTAGAAACCTCACATTTCCCGCAACCCTAATTAAGGTATAGCAGTCCCCTCGTTTTGGTATATAGGGGGATAAAGCAGATATGGGGGCCCCAGGGGAATTTAAAAAGGGGCCCAGGGGTATATGGGGCCACGCATTTATGGGGCCAAAGGCAGTTTAGGGGGGGACAGGCAGTATATGGGGCCCCGGGAGGTATTGGGGCCTTTGAGGGCATATATGGGGCCACAGGATATATGGGGCCACAGGGAGTAATAGGGGCACTGAGGCAGAAAATGGGGCACTGAGGAGAATTGGGGGCACTGAGGCAGGGAATGGGGGGCCAAAGGCGGGATATGGGGGCCCCCAGGCGGGATTGGTGGCACTGGCAGGGGTTATTGGGCCAGGCAGGGTTATGAGGGGGAGCAGGCTTATGGGGGCCACAGGGAGCATATGGGGCCACGGCAGGCATTATAGGGGCACAAAAGGGATATGGGGGCCACGGGGAGTAATGGGGGGCACAGCAGGGTATTGGGGCCCCCAGGCAGGGATTATAGGGCCACAGGCAGGCATTATAGGGCCCCCGGGCAGGGATTTGGGGGGCCAGGGTGGGGGATTTGGGGGCCAGGGCGGGATTGGGGGGCCACGGGGGGGTTTTTTAGGGGCAAAGGGAGGGATTATTGGGGCACAGGCAGGGGGGGGGCCAAGGCAGGTATTTTGGGGTCCAAAGGGAGGGATTATAGGGGGAAGGAGGGATTTTTGGGGGGGCCCCGGGGGGGGCTTTATGGGGGACAGGCAGGTATGGGGGCACAGGCAGGTATATGGGGGCAAAGGCATTAAGGGGCACAGGCAGGGGTATGGGGGGACAGGCAGGTTATAGGGGGAAAAAGGCAGGCATTTTAAAGGGGCCAGGGAGGGGTATGGGGGGCCCCAGGGAGGGGTTAAAAGGGGGCACAGGCAGGGATATGGGGCCAAAGGGAGGCTTATGGGGGCCCAGGCAGGCTTGGGGGCCCCAGGCAGGGATTTAGGGGGACAGGCAGGGGTATGGGGGCCACAGGGAGGCTTTTGGGGCCCCGCAGGCTTTGGGGCCACAGGAGGATATGGGGGGCCCCAAGCAGGGGTTGGGGGCCACAGGCGGGTTATAGAGGCACAGGGAGGGGCGTATGGGGGCCAAGGCCCGGGATTATAGGGGCAAAGGCAGTATATAGGGGCAGAGGGAGGTAAACGCATAAAAATAACAACATTCTTTCTCCCTTTAAATCCCCCCGGGGAGCGCGTCCGTCCTTTCGCCCGCGCCCCTCCGGGGCTCCTGGGCGAAAGGCCCCCCCCCCGACGGTGTGCGCCCGAGGTAGGCAGCGTCGCGATGGACATCCATCATCCGGCTGCCCCCTGAGGCGCACGGGGGGCGGCGGGCCTCAGGCTTGGGACCCGGGGGCCCCCAGTGTCGGACCCAGGCCGGTCCCAACTGTCTGCGGAGCAGGGAGCCTCGTCTCTCCCGCAGAAGCCCTCACTGCTGGGGGCGTCCAGCGGAGCCATGCGCTGAAGGGCCAGTCGGTGCTCAGGCCCCCGGGCAGAGGCCTGGAGCCCGGGGAAACCCGGGACAGGGTGTTTTATTCGGGGGCCCGAGCCCCGAAAAAAAAGCCTACGACGACCCCTGGCAAAAAGTATATTGGTGAGGCTGAAAACAATATCCAGCCCGTTAGAGAGGGCCTTGTATTGTTAGTGTTGACGGCTATGGTTTTTATTTATATTTTGTTGGTGCAGACCTGTGCCTGAATAAAACTGACTGAGGCCAGTTTAAAATTACTGCCTGTGTCAGAGTGACATATATCAAATGCCATAACATTTTACCAAAGACGGTAATCCTGTGGGTTGAGAGACTCCTTGGCCAGTCCAAAATGGTGGTCTAACAGTGAGCAAACATCACTGTTTAATACACTACGGCCACTTTATTTTGGTACACCCTGCTATAAAGGGGTTGGGCCCCCCTTTTCCCTTTAGAACTGCCTAATTCTTCCCTGGCATAGTTCAACAAGGGGTGGAAAACATTCCCAGGGATTTTGGTCCTATTGACATGTGGCATCACACATTGCCGCGATTTTCGGCTGCACATCCATGATGCGAATTCCCGTTCCCCCACATCCCCAAAAATGCTCTATTGGATTGAGATCTGGTGACTGTGGAGGCCCTTTGATACAGTGAACTCATTGTCAGTTCAAGAAAACCAGTTGAGATGATTCCAG